>OMKY01208566.1:0-14803 GCA_900302395.1 Bregmaceros cantori
ATATATAATATTTCAAATATAATGGCAACTTATACATAATGTAATATACATATACACGTATATACACAAGACTATGTCTCGTGGCTGGCTTGGGAACACCCCCGGATCACTGGATGAGCTGAAAGAAGTAGTCAGGGAGAGAGGTGAAGCTGTTGCGACGCACCCTGGTTGAAGCGGAAGGAGAAGAAATATCTATGTAGCTCCTTTCAAACGCTGTGACTATACAGAATATTTGAGCTTGTAAGAATCTATAGATTATCCAACGTTGTTGTTTAAGCCATAATGTTCAAAGCATGTGAAAAATATAACGGCTGCCGCAGTCTGCCTCAATGCATCCTATTCTAAAATAAAAGGTGGAAATAGACCATTCCAATATCATTGGATGGAATCCAAATGGCACCTAACTGGACTGAGCACGTAAACGTCAGTAGTTTATCCATGAAATGAGGCCCAATTGTTAGAAAAATGTACAATTGATTTAGTCTGGGGGCCTGAGGATCAGCACAACTAATTTCAGCCATTACGTTAAGTGGGCATCTAAACTGTCTCACATAATCCCATTCTACATGACTTTTTCAGAGGCCATCATTCAACTACATTACTATTCCAGGGCCTAGAAACTGGATTTTAAAATTAAATTAAGACTTTGCCGGGTTTTCTATGATGTTGCCAGCAACGAGGAATGTCAAAATTTGATCAAGATTAATCAATTAATCATTTTTTTTTCTCTGTATGACAACATGCAAGTCATAACTTTTTACCTGCATGACCGTTAAGACACAAGTAACAACTAGGCAGTACTCCGACTAGCCAAAAAACCCAGAACATGTTCTGCATGCTGAATACCAACTACTGCCATCGGGAAGGCGCTACAGTGTACCGATAAGAAGTAACAGGCGGTACCTGAATCGATTCAAGTGTTCCTTTGTGCCACTGTCAAGAACGCTCCCGAATACTCGTTAGAGACAGGTTGAATGTGTATGTGTACGCTCTTTCTGTTTCTCTTTTCTTTTCTTTATTGTCTGGATTGTCGTATTTGGTGTACTTTCACCAATGTCTTGCTATATTGTCATTGTTTGTACGCAACAGCCTGCACACCCAAGATGAATTTCCCATTGTGGGACGATAAAACGACTACTACTACCAACTTAAATAATTAAAGTGGTGATATTCTTTGATTTTAGGTTGTCATTACATTTGGGTATATCATGAACTTACTGTTGACTAGAAGGAAGTTAATTTTTGCAGGACACATTTTTGATCAATAGTATGGTAATACAATCGATTAAATCTTCATTGACATCCATGATTAAAACTGAGCATTGATCTAAACGACTATCCATTGAGTCATTGCAGGCTTTTCCGTACAATACATTGAAATCCAAGTCCAAACAGACCAAACAAACGGGCAAGGACAAGGGAAAATGTAGAGGTTGTGTAATCAGTACACAACAAAATATTACAAAACAACAAAACAAAGGACAGACTAAGATCCCATCCTGTCATTTCTCCAGCAAAAAAACAGTGACAACAAACAATAAAAGTGCTTTGCTGAAAACACTGTTTTATTGTGATTTGTTAGTGTGTGTATGTGTGTGTATGTACATCCTAAAACAACTGGCCAAACAAAGCTTGCTGTAACAACACATTAGCTCCACACACTATTGTCAGGCCAAATGAGCCCCCCCATTAAGTTCACATGTGTTTGCGAACAGGAGGGCAGTAATGGAGGGGTGGGAGCGGTATAGATGTGTTCAATTGTTTATGGTGGTGGTGAGGAGGGGGGGGCAGCCAAGGGGTGGAGGGTAGTGGGAGGTGGTGATGATGATGATGACGACTGCCTGAAGGAACGTTGAATGGGACGAGCAGTGGGCAGGTCAGCTGAGGTGTCATGGCTCATTGCGGAGCTGATGGGTGGAGAAGCGGTGGTGGCTGGCTGGTTAAACTGGCTCTTGTGTTGGACTGATGGTGACTAATCCTGGCTCGGGTGTTTCAAGGTCAAAGTGCAAAGAATTTTTCCTGTCCATAAATTATTTTTCTGTACAAGAGTGTTGGTGTAGCGGACCGAGTTTTCCCGGTGGAGTGATTCTGCCAGGCATTTCAGTGGGAAAGAGGGGAGAGGGGGGGGCCTGCGTTTTCGGTTCAGTTCCCTGGTAAGGACATGTTTAATGTATAAAATAATGAATGAGTTTATTTAAAGGGCATGATGTATCAGAAGCAGAATGAAAATACTTTATTAATCCCAAAAGGGAAATTATGTTCCTTTGGCAGTTCCAGTTGCACAGTATGTCACAATGAGTAATAATACAGCAAAATAGTGAATTGGTAACAAGGAGCACTGTCAAAAAGGAAGATTATAAGCATGCAATCGGACATTAAAACCCAAAGCAACGCCTTGACAACAAGGAGATGGCAAGATTTAGACAGAGTGCTATTTGAAAGATGGTGTTGGTTATTTTTCTGTAAATATAGTAGAATACTCCTGTGTATTTATAACGCTCATTCTGTGTTGACTGAATTCTGGTGGTTTTTCTACCGAGGCCATGTAGTTTCTGTTTTACTCAGTTGTCCTCCTGTTGGCAGTGTTGTGTACAGTTCTTGAGCACAGTCTTACTTGGGCTAACCGGATACATTGGTTGTCCTTGGTAAACTTTGCAGGTTCAATGGGAATGTGTGTTTGTGTTTCCAAAAAGGAACATTTCCTTATTTTGAGGAGCAGTTGGCAATACAACTCCCCACACGTACACACTCACCACACACACAGAGAGACACTGTGTCCCATACTCCCTGGCCGTTCAGTGTTTCTTTGCCATCTGGTTGACGGTAGAGACTACAGGACAGAAAGATTAACAACAGGTTGTGTCCTACAGCAACGCTCACACTCAATAACTCTTGATAGAGTGCATGGCATCAGACGTGTGCTTGGCTGATTTGAACTGATCATTCTGCCGCTACTCAGGATTACAATACCTCATTGATCCCACCAGGAAATTAGATTGTAGAAATTCTACAGACTATTAGGACCAGGCTCCTCTACCCCCCACTCCATAAAGTGTGGGTTTTTAATTAATCAGAAAATATTAGGAAAAACTGCACTTAGATAGATTTTATTTTCTTAATACTTTTAGTGTAAGACATGTATAAAATATATATTCTGTTATTTTAATTTAAAATGTGATTTATTCTGCCAAGACATTTACACTGATGTTGAACTTTTTACGTTAGTCAGTGTCGTTGTTGATATAGGCCTCTCTGACTGCAAGATATCTTCAGGGGAGTCATCACTCGGGATTAGGAAACTGCAAGTATATTTATGTGAATAATGGACAAATTGGACAGCAGCAATGGACTTGTCAACATTACTGCTGCTCCTTTGTGTGACGTGTGTGTGTGTGTGTGTGTGTGTTTATGAATGTTTTTGCCAAACCATAAACAAAAACATTGAAGTAAAGGTTAATCTGCCTTTGGTTTGCCCAAACACTGACAAGCGTAAAGTTCACGTCATGTTGAGTCGCGACAAGTTAATCCTCTGTCATCCTGAATTCATGCTGAATTTATGCTCCAAACCAGGCATGAAAGTAACAAAATTGCAAACCTTCTCAAGCATCACTTGAGATTAAAGATGGTGTACACCCTACACAATCTTTAAAATTAGAGACTAGACAAAAATGGTCTAGTCTTTAATTGTCTAGTAATTAAAGACTAGACAAAATGCCAAAGACACACACCTCAAAAATTGAAAAGTTATTTTTTTGTATGTAGAAGTTTTTTTCTGCATCTTTCAGCTTCATTAGGGTTAGCGTAAAGGGTTAGGGTGCATTTGTAAAAAACAACTTCTCAAAACTACTATACTTTGATACTGCCAGTAGTCTCATACGGACTTAAATGCGTGAATTGGACAACAAAACTGGCACACAGGAATCAACTCATCACAAATTTTGTGACCAGTATAACCACTATATACTGTTATCCCCCCCCCCTTTCTGTGTCCCCTCCTCCTGTACAGATTCAAATGTGTATGCAGATTGTGCAATTCCCAGTATTGGGAAAATATTGACTGATTCATTTCAATGGATCTGTGACAACACTATGTGAAACCCCTGAGCTATTTACACAATGTTGCCTTGCACACAGACTGTTCCTGCATATAGTCACCCACATATGTTTCTTTTGACTTTCTTGTGTTTTTATTTCCGTTTGGTTTAGTCAGCAAATACTTGCTGACTGCACTAGACTTGCTGCAGGCTTGTGTTTCTTTGTGTGTCCCTTGCATGAGACAAAGAAAAATACCAAGTCAGTGAGCTTGTATTAACAATGTCAATGAACTTAGGGTTTGATTTAAATTGAGCGGCATTTATGCTGCGTTCATGCTACTGCAAAATTAATGGGTGCGTAGGATGTGCTTTTCAGTCAACTTTGATCTCACAACTTATTTGTTATTTGTGTGGAGGTAGGGGGGGGCAGGGACATTGCTGAAAAGCCGGAGAGTGGATTAGAACCCTTGGCACTGCTCGACCTATGGTCCGGGGGCGCGTGCTCTATAATCTGCGACCGTGGAGTTTTTTTGTTTTTTTTAAGATTCGCCACATTGTGGAGAAAATATTCGCGTGACAGGGACTCAACATTCCTAAGGGCCGTAAGGGTTAATTCGTTTGAGTTTGAAAGATGAAATAATTACATATCAAATGACTAACAGGCAAAAACTCCAATATGAGCACCTTTTTCTGCTCTATAAATTGTCTTCATCTGTGTGTTTAAAATTCCCACCCACGCCCATGCTATTGTCCAACCTGTGTATCGTGTTGTCCCTAATCTACAGAAACCACTGGCTCTAAACTGCTAACCTACGCAATTAACACACAATTACTGAGTCTTATGGACATGAAGGGGGCACAAGAAAAGCACAGTGCACATGTGGCTAAAATAGCAGCACCATTTACTGAACAGTTACGCGTTGTGGGGCGGCATGAGATGCCAAGCAAAGATATAGGATGTTATGTGGTTGTACCGGGTGTAGGTTTCCCCCCCGGCATTTGCGCCCCAATGAACCGGGAAAAGGTACTTTTTTTTTTTAGTTATAGTCACACATACATGTACAGTGAAATTCTTCGTCCACATTTAACCATCCCTGAGGAGCGGTGGGCAGCCACATCCGCAGCGCCCGGGGGCCAACTCCAGATTCTGAGCCAGTAGGCTACCTTGTCGAGGGGCACTGACTGGAGCAGGTTAAGTAGAACATGTTTTTAGGTGGTGGGGGAAACCTTAGTGCCCGGAAGAAACCCACACAGACATGAGGAGGACATGCAAAGTCCACACAGAAAGGATCTGGCTGTAATTTGAAACCAGGACCTTCTAGCTGTGAGGCATTAGTAGTAGTGAATAGCACAAACTGCTTCCAGCCACAACAAGTTTAGTAAGCTCCTTTCAACGGCGGGTGGCAACGACTGCATAGTGCGCCGGGTGCGTAGTGGAGCATGTTATGCATTGGGTGCGTTGCATCACCAGTGGAAACCTCGTGAGAGTATTGAGGTTATCATATTATTTAAAGCAGCTGATGTTATTCGCTGAGACTGAAGGTTTGATGTTTGTTGTTGATCTGTCCATACTTAAGTTACAAACTGCATCCATATCACCCCCTATTACTAGCTCATATTCTGATAAGGATAGTAGATCTTGATGAGTGTGGGGAAAAAACCCAGGGTCATATGTAGTTGGTGCGTGCACTGATATAAACACCATCTTTTTGCCATATATGGAGGTGCAAAAATATGCAACCCGTCCGTCTGTCTGCTTGTTGGTCTTTTACACCACTAAGGCCAAGTCTCTTCTTATTACTATCACAGCCCCCCTAGAATTAACTACCACTATTTGAGGCTTCTACTTTATATAGCTGATCCTGAAATTGCTGCACATGTTCTACTTTTAAATGACTTTCTTGCCAGATCGACTTTTTTGCGCCGTTGCAGCTGTAATTTTTAACCTAACCATTGTTAAAACTATGTCTTGTCGTAATGGTCGCTTTTAAAATACTTCTTCCTGAGCACCCTTCTACTGGGACCACCCTCCCCCCACCCACATCCCTCTCCTTGCCACTTCCATACTCTCCCATCCCTCCCCTATACAGTGAGCTTGTACCACGTTTTTTAGAAAGCGCGTCCGGCAGACCACAGGTTGAGCAGTGCCGTGAGTTCACACAATCCCTCCGGCTTTTCTGAAATGTCTCCCCCCGGCTCTTCATCCCACTTCCAATTTAATCCTGTCACTGATGACAAAAAAAAACAACGTTATCACAGCAGGCTTAATTTTTCCCCTTCGCTACCTGGTGGTCGTCTGGTCTTTGTTGGAAATGCCCGGTCTCAATAAATTGACTCTGTCCAGCCCAGTCTGTGTTATATTGTGGTGGTCTGGCTCAGCTACTGTCCACTTAATCATGACTTCCTTCCAGAAGCAACTTCACGCTTTGAGTGCTTTGTTTCTTTCAATGTGTTATGATTGAGTCGGTGTGTGTCCGGCTCCACACAGTCAGCAGCAACAGCGGCCTGGTGGACGGCCAGGAAGTCCAGCAATCAGACTAGCACTCTGTCACAATGCGGCGCATGCCGCGAACGGACGGTGATTCAGTGCCGTTTGGATCTCCCGTGACAAAGACGAAGGAGGACGGTGGTCTTTACAAGTCTTTGGCTGTGTTTTTAAAGGCCACATCCCGACAGAGCAGCTGATTAATGGCAGCCCCTGGCTGTAGAGCCATTTAACGAGCTTGTTGTTCTTGCCAACTGGCCAGCAGATTAGTAATAATGCTAATAGCCCACTAGCCATAGCTTCAGCGTGGACTAAAAAAGCAACGCCAAACTGGTAGAGCACTTGAGAGCCGCCCTTGACCTGGAGTGATGCTACGTAAACAAGCAGGCTCTTTGCTCCTTTCACATCTCCAATGGATGTCGTGCTATGCCAGGTATAAAGATTAGTTGATTATGAATATGTCTACTGGAGTCGTTATTTGATTGCTCGGCTAGGGGTCGCTGATGAGTACAAAAAAAAGACACAATGTGTAGTACTACAGAAGAAGAGAGATGCAGTGCGTCATGGGAGTGTGGGAAAATTAGCATACAGTACACTGGGCGGGTAGCATAGACTGTATATAAAGTAGACGCAGCGTGCGTGACGTCATCCCATTGGGATGAATGAACTAAAGTTTAGTTAAAGTCGTGTTCTGGCAGACCCGTATATCGGGCGGTCCAGGGAGGTTAGGGAACACCGGTTTCCAAAAATGGAGCTTAGGGCGTGTCTTATACGGAAGGCAGCGCTACAGTAAAAGTTTCATAAAATAATAATACAGGAGCTGTGATTTGTGTCCACGTGTATATATTTTAAAAGTCCATATTTTTACCCTATATTAGTAGTGCATCCGTACATCCATATTTATATAGTCTATGGCGGGTAGGTAATGATTGGTTACGTTACCACTTCACGTCCGTTACATTCGCTAAATATTGAACCCTTTGAATGCCCACCATTTTCTCTCTAAAAGATTTGCATCAAATATATTCTACGAGGATGCATCTAAACATAACAGCTTATAACATAAAGAAGATGACTTTGTACGAAGACTGTGTTGAGAATATTTATATTTTTATTTCACTACATTAGACTTTTGAGGAAACCGAGGGAACTCCAAAGATTAATAGTGAGTAATTTCAGACATTTTTGCAATAAATATAATGAAATGATGATTCGAGCTGAAACCTGCAATGTCACAGACATAACATGTAAATGTATCATGGTCACGAGGCCACCCAAACTACCTACTTGACAAAATTTCTGTTTCAACATTCCTTTTCACATTCCTCCGTGAAAAGCCATTTTCCCGGACAAATCCCGCAGCACTGTCGTATGTCCAAGATAACACATTTATTCTCTCTCCAAGGAAGTCTTTCTGCAACTGCTGGTCCCAAACATGACTTTTAATAGATGGAAAATGTTGGATAAAACAAGGAAAGGAGACAGACTCCCTCGCTACGTTTCCTTGTGTGTTTAATGTGGCCACAGCCACAGTATTCTCTCAAGCTTCAGTTTCACAAGACGGGCTTTATGGGAAAGTTCTGCATAACCAAAAACTTGGTGTTGCTCCTCAGATTGTTCAAAACTTTTGCAGATATTGAAGCCCAAGTAGCAATAGCATTTTTTTTCTTTTGTTCCACAGCCTAGCATGAATGAATTGTATTGATATTGTTTATAATACTGTTCATGTAAATAAAATATATTTACTAAATTAATATAAGTAGAAATAACTACAAAAGGGGGCGTGCGGCGGCCGAGCGGGTAGAGAGCGCGTTCCCCAGACCATAGGTCGAGCAGTGCCGCTGGTACGAATCCCCTGTCTGGCTTTTCAGCAGTGTGTCCCCCCGACGCTTCATCCCAGTTTCTGATTTAATCCTGTCACTATCTCTCAAAGAATGAAAAACGGTGCTTGCGCCCAAAAAAAAGGTAATCTCTCTATAATTGCTCTAACAGTCCTTCTCCTTCCTTATTGCCGAGCATTTTTTTAATTGTAAAGGAACCGTATGAAGCTTCCTTTGCTATGTGTTTTGTTGACAAGGACACAGAGCTTCAATTTCTATGGATCTTGAAAAAACACTCACATGTTGAAAAAAAAACTCTGGCACTGAGACGAGACGAGTTTGAAAAGGGCTGGCACTGAATGAGTTAAAAGTGAGAGGACGTCAAAATAATTTGTGGCCCGCGGGCCAATTCCGGCCTGCGGGCCACATTTTTAATACCCCTGAAGTGCTGCCATGGAATTCTTGCGCTGTCTTCTTATACAATCACCCATGTAAGCTACGGCTAGCTTTACTAGCTATGGATAGCTAATAATGTTTGTCATGTGGCTCAGCATTGTTGCGACTGACTCTGTTGCATCGCTGCTGGGAACAAACCATTATGAGGCTTCCATTACCATACAAGCGTGACTGAACACCTCAGTGCGCAGTTTATTAAAAGTGTCCCGCATTTCCAGACGTCTATCTATCTCAGTAGCTCTCAGCCTCAGATTAAAAACACGTGCACCTCGGGATTTATTCATCACACAGACACACTCACCCGCAGACAGAAAAAAAAATCGTTCCCATGTGGATGCAATGGGGAGGATCCGTGCAAGCAGACTTCCGATACACATGACAGATTTAAAAATAAATAAATAAAGGTTTATTGTGAACACCAGTGGCGGCAGTAATTAGCAAGATTGATGTGGCTACACCCAAACACATCTCTGTTTGCAGAGGTATTTATTGTCGTCATTTGGTGTTGAGAAGAGAGTTTAAAGGGGCTGGGGTGTGGATTACGCACTTCCTCTCTGCAGATGTGCCACCGGTGGTGTACATTGTGGGTGGATTTAGGGTCCTGATTGCGATAGCATGTTCTGCACTTCAGGTACACAGAGTCAAGCACGTTTACTGAGTGATGAGTCGTGTGCTTAAGTGGCAGATTAAGAGGAACAGCAAAGTGCATGTCATGCAGGGCCCTTTTAGGGGTGCAATAAAGTTGTAATTAAAAAAAAAAAAAGCACAGGGCCGGGGGCGCGCAGTGGCTGATCGGGTAGAGAGTAGAGAGTGCGTCCCCCAGACCATACGTCGAGCAGTGCCGCAGGTTCAAAGCCCCTGCTCGGCTTTTCTGCAATGTCTACCCCCGACTCTTGAGCCCAGTTTCCGATTTAATCCTGCCACTATCTCTCAATAAAAGAATGAAAAATGGCGCTTGCGCCTAACAAATAATAATTAAAAAAGCACTGTGTCAGACGTTTTTGTAGGGTGGTTTATTGTGTATAGCAGAACATTGCTTTGGCTTGGAGAATTGTTCTGTATACTTTCTGGGTGACATTATCGCTCATGTGACTCTTCGTAGTCATTCTGATTGATTCCACTAAAACTGATTGTTTTAGTGCACAGATCAAAAATCATAAAAGTTACAAATTTTACTGAAAATTTTTAGTTATGTTTTTACTTTTGAGTCAGGCCCTCCAAAATTAAATCTTGCTCTCCTGCCGTGGTTTCATTAAGCGGCATGTAATCCCTTATTTTACTTTTAAAATGTGCTTATGGGATTATGTTACGGATTACAATAATAAGTAAGGGGTTTAAAAATATGTTTATTGATGTTTAGGGCAGGATGTATGTGCTTGCTGCAGGACGTCCTTGGAGGTCCGCGGCGCTGAAAGAGTTAAGCGCTAAAGTGATTGGAGCCTGCGTTTATTATACACATGCGATTGTAGACTTAATAGTAAACTGATCGAATATGTGCCGCATGGTATCAGCGCCGTCTCCTCTACACATGTGGTGTGTCTGGTTTGTAATTGAATTACAGCATCCCCAATCTTTTTTTCATCCCCCATTGTACCAGAGCTGCTATTCACTCCGGTCACTTGTGCTGTCTGCCTCCAAGCCACATCTTAACATTTTACATCACAAGTTTTCCACTGCGGCAGGAATGAGAGAGCAGCAGAGGAGTGGGGGGGGGAAAAAAAAGAAACAAGGTGCTCAAACGCAAGGAAGAGCAAGTCCTGGCTGTAGATTAGGACGGTAGCCAGCCAGCCTGATTCACAACACATGCTCTGGAGGGCTGAAAGGAAGGAGCTCCTTGGGATGGGGGATAAACAAATGTGTTATCGCTTCCTAATACAACCCAGTCACAGCGAATGGTACAAAGTATTGCTTTTTCCCAAAAAAGCATAGTCATAGTGTACACCCAAGAGTGTTGAAAGATCACCACCGAAAATGAATAATGAAATATGTTCTTCCCTGATCTTGGATATATGCCTATCCTAGTTGGCCATCGCTCTGTTCCTGCACTCACTCTGCGTGTAGAGGTACTTTATGAAGATAGAAGCACCTAATTACTTATTGAAATCTGCTATGCAAGGTGTTCAACAAGACCTTTCAGAGCCTGAATTAAGCTGCACCTGCACTTTTGGAGCTCCGCAGGAAAAAAGAAAAAGATGAAAACGGTTTGTATGCGGGGTTCCTGGAGAGTAAGAATGAGGACCTACTCCTGAGCTGTTGTTTCCCAAATCAGATACACATCATAGACTGTATATAAATATGGACGTTGCATTCACTTCAGCCGGCGTGCCGACTTCCGTGTGCTTCTGCTAGTCGAGTGGGCGGAGTCGGCTACCAAAAGCACGGAGCCTATGGGATTTACAATAGAAATATACCAATTTTAGCAGGCCGTTTAACCTATTTAAAGATTGCCTCTAATTTATGTTTTAATGTATATTGTCAGGATAATTAACGGTTCATTGTGTGAGGGGGGTCATAATTTCACAAGCGCGTCAGATTTGGCGTTAATATTTTTTATTTCAACTCCCGTAGGATCCCATTAATTCTGACTGTCGTTGGCGCCCCTAGTGGACAGTACCACCGGAAGAAGTCGCGTGTGGGGTGTCTCTCTCTCTCTCACATACTGTATAGCTCTCTATCTCTCCTGGTACCGGCTATACGGGTACTTTCAACATTACTTGCGCGCAGTCGACGGGCACAAAAAAGTTTGATGAAAGCAATGGGATGACGTCATGCAGTCTGTGTCTACTTTATATACAGTCTATTGTACACATGCACACACAAATGGTAGCGGCTAACATGAAAGGTGCTGAAACACGAAACACACAGAGTCGAGAACAACCAACCTTTCGGCCTTCAACTATCCAGTCGTTGGAATGGCCATTCTACCTAGTGAGCTACAGCCAGCTTCCAACTTAGGGCATATTCAAACATGTTTATCCCGGGTCCGACTCGTTTTAACCGAGATGGAACTCGTTTCCGAGTTGTCCCAGTTGGTATGAATGCGCCAAGCGGGTCTGAGTCCGCGCTAAATCATCCGAGACGAGCCCTGCTCATCGAGGTAGTCCGAACCCGGGATTGAACACGCGGCAAGCGCACCATGACGCGGAACAGCGTGATTTGAATGCAATTGCGCTGAGGCCCCTTTTCACACTGAATGCATGCCGACTTTTGGATGTATCGGCAGTCCGCGCAACCCAGTGTGCCGGCGCGACCTCCCCTCGGGTATGTGAAGTGTGAACATATTAAGTCAACAATCAAGTGTGTGTGTGTGTGTGTGTGTGTGCCTATGCACGAGCCCATGCTGTGAGTGTGTCAACTCCCCTCTCCACCTCCCTCTCTCTGTCATTATTCAATTCTTATTATCATAATCAATATTTTATTATGGTTCTTTCTCTTCTTTTCGATATTTTAACTGCGGTCGGGAGCGAACGCACACACACAGAAATGTTCCGCCGAAAGGCTGCTCTGGTTATGTCCTTCTCCCGCTTTGTGAGTGGCTAATATTCATCCAATCAGCGGACGACTGCGGAAAGCACGTGTAGCTTTTGACAAATGTATCTCGGCTCTTGAACACTGGTTTGAATACTACTGGGACCAATCAACCCGTGCCACCTGCGGGAAACAACCCGCACTGCATTCAGGAACCAACCCGCGACAAATTCAAAATGCGGTTTGAATACACCCTTACTTACAGTAGATTCTGTCAAATGTGAAATGTCCTGCATAAGTAGAAAACGTTGTTTTTTTGAGGTTTTTTTTTACCAACTGTGGAAAGGCGTGTGAACCCAGATGTGCACATTGCTCTTTGTGAGTGAATGTCTGCTGTCAGTGTGGCATCACAGCTGGGGCTGGGTTTTAGTCTGGGAAACGTTTGTCTATTGCTTCTGTTAGTAGAAAAAGGAACAAACAAACACACCTACATCTGGTCATTGCTGTGCATAGAAACTTCCAGAATGCAGTATGTAGCAGAACACAATGTTTTTAATTTTTCATTTGTTTATGGGTAGGTTCATGAACAGATGTGAATTTTATGTCACACGCTTCATATAGTATACTTTGTTCTTTGTTGGGGTGTGTGTGTGTACTTCGAAAACTTTTTTTGAGGCCCATCCAGACCATTTTCAGCTTTATTCAGGATTAGGTGGAAAGGAGTGAAGAAGGGGGAAGAGACCTGCGACAGTGACAGCTGTAAGTGAGGCATCTCACGACTCTCTGCGTAAATGTGCTTTGTCTTAACAGAAGGAGCTACTGCGGCACACTCCAACACGTTTTAAAGTGTAACCCTCACTACCTACGACCCTCGACAGTGGTGCCGTGACTCTGGTCACCAACTCAGAGGGGTCACCATTACAATTCACAAAGCACAGGTGAAGTCATTCATCGAGGTGAATGTGTAATGAGGAGGCTCAACTGAAATACGTTTACAGGTTTTATTGACAACACTGCACACTGAAAGTCACTGCAACCTCTGGATATCAAAGCGACACCGCAAACTCGGCACTGCAAATGTGTGGCAAATAGTACAAACGGCGGCTAGATTGATAGTCTATTTAAATACATGCATTAAAAAGGTGGTCTTCTAAAAGGAGGGGCACAAGAGTATGTTCAGACTGGAGTACACAAATTAAAAGGAACTGAGACACACTGGTAAGAGAAACGACTGCTGCTACGCAACACAAACACAGTACCATTAGCATCATAAAATATGAAATAAAACACTCAGATTGCAGCATGCACACTAGCATTGTTAAGTTAAGACATCCTAGCACATGCAATCACTACACCGCAAACGTTAGCACGCCCGTATATATATATAATCCAAAAAAACATTGTGCACATAGAATGATGCAGCTGAAAGCTACATTCACAGATGGTGATGGTGATCAAAGTAGTCCATACAGCTCATGTCCATGGCAAAACGTTGCATTTCTCTGTGTTTATTGTCTGGTTTAAATATGGTGTGTGGAGGCCTATCAACGTGCGACGCGTCTTCGCGGCGCAAGGTGTGGGTGTGGCATTGCCATGGCAACACGTAACGAGCCCTGCGCAAGGCGTCCATAACAAAACTCTCCCGTGGCGCCCGCCGCGCAACGAGCGGCGCCCTGCGCCATGTGTCCATAAAGACTCTCTCGTGGCGCTTCATGTGAACGATCTATGTAGTCCCTACAAAAGGAAAACACCCACCAAAAATTCAGACTGAAATATGTTCTTCTTTGATCTTAGTCAAGCTGAAACATCCCTCTCTTGCCTGCAAATGTGCACTCACGCTAGGTTTCCATTGCAGAGTGTCTTGTTACCATCCGTGTACGGTCCGTACTGTTGCGGTCCGTATGCCATCCGGTTGGAAAACTGCGGTTTCCATTGTCAACAGATGCTACGCGTGCGGTGCATTGGTATTCGCGCGTGAACAAACATAACGCGATAACACCCACTTTTCATGCAGTCCGCCCAATTCAACTGTGCGCTACTTGCGCAAACACCATGCATGATAGTTGCACGTGGCTACGGAAAACCTATTCTACCACCTGGACCTTCCGAAACGGCCGTTCGGCGCAGGAAATATCAATGTGTGTGTGCGTGGGTGTCTTACACACACACATACATACATACATACACAAACGCGCGCGCAGGAGGCTGCAACAGCACCGATGCGTGTGTGTCTGTGTGCGTACTGCACTGTTTTGTGTGTGAGTGTCTGCGTGCGTACTGCACTGTTGTGTGTGCGTCTGCGTGCGTACGGGCCTGTTGTGTGTGTGCGTGTGTACTGCACTTGTGTGTGTGTCTGCGTGCGTACGGGACTGTTGTGTGTGCATTTGCGTGCGTACGGCACTGTTGTGTGTGCGCCTGGACAGTTCGAAGCGGCCGTTCGGCGCAGGAGATATCTGTGTGTGCGTGCGTGGGTGTGTGCGTGAGCCGGATCTCGGAAAAGAAAAGACAGGAAAAGTACAGTCGTGCAAAGGGGAGACACA
>OMKY01208567.1:0-12230 GCA_900302395.1 Bregmaceros cantori
ATATATATATACACCATCATTAGCAAAACAAAACGTCAGCTACTGCATCTTCAAGCAAGTGTATCACGTTTACCGCATCAACGCACACGCCCAATACCTGGAAAGTTCTTGTCTGAAGAAGACCGGGCTGAAGATCTCGCCTAGGGCACGGGGAGAGAGCAGGTTCTTGGAAGCGTGGTGGCAGACGCGAGCAAAGTGTCTGAGCAGGCAGTGCAGAGTCAGCCAATACTGGGCAGGCAGGTTGGGCGAGCCGCCGATGGTGCGCAGTAACTGTGCACATTCGTCAGGGTTCGCCACTTCTGTGGAGTAGATCGAATAGACTTTCAGCCATTTGGTGACTGGTGTGGTGCCATTTTATGCTGGAAAAGACACTTTAAATACATTCAAACTGCTTTTTGTCAAGCAGTATGACATTTATAAACAATCGCAGTCGCAGGCTTCACCCGAGATTAAATTGACAGATTTAATGGAAACATTTAGAAACCATTCTCGTTCTTTAACCATTCTGCCGCCGCACGCCCCAATAAGAATAATTTCTACACATCGCACCAAACACAAGAGATCACATTTTGGGACATGACATCACCAAAAGGGACTAGACTAGAGCACTGAACAAATTCAGTGTTGTTCTAGAACCCTTGCTCCTGTTATATCAGCCAACACAGCAGTGGTAAAATGTCTTTTACTTCCTTTTCTCTCACATCCGTCTTTTGGTTAATTGTCATTTTGCCACACGCATGAATCACTGGGCACTTTGCCCAAAGACAAAGGGAGAAAGTACAATGTTTGAAGAGAACAGCAGCTACTCGGCAATTACCTTTCCAAGAATAGGTGCTGAAGGCCACATTAAAGTGTTCTGTGACAAGCGTGTGGGTTGCCTTAGTTCTCGGTACGGAGCCATTAAGCAGGAAGAAAGAAGGGACGGTAAGGCAAACACTGACAGCTTAAAGCACACCTTTCTCGCCAAAACTTAGTGACGCACTTCCTGATTCTGTTGGCCACACGTAGTGCAACAAAACGCCTAAAAATGAGATGACACGAGGGCCGCGCGGTGGCAGAGTGGAGAGAAGTGGAAGCAGACATATTGCAGCATACTTTTGTTCATGAGGGGGAAGCGATCTCACGAAAGCTGCGTGTGCTGTGAGACCAAGCCACAGACACAAGACTGAATGGGCGAGCACATCGTGGCATGCTGCTTAGTTCATTTAGTAAGGCATTGGCATGTCACCAATGTAGCTGGTTGGATTATGGATTACAGCAACAAAAAATAATTATTCATCCCAAACGTACAGAAAACGAGAAAATCCAAGATTTCACAAAGAACAAATTTGCATGGATCAGTACGTGGTGATAGCAACAGTACAAAACTGCCTCAAATCATTCACTTTGTTGGCGATTATCGATTAAAGCATTTGTTACTTTAAAAAATATATTATTCAATGAGTAGATTAATTGTTACACCCTTAAAGAACATTCACTAATTTGTACTTTTTAGAAAATCCACTACATATTCTGTTCAAGTTATTTAACCACAAGAGCTTATAATATAAAGACGTGGATCTGTACTTTCAAAAAATGTATAGAGATATACTTCAAATATTGAGTGTGCACATTTATAAAACATAAAATACTTGAACTTTGCCAAAAATTTAGACATTCACTAGAGAAAAGCAGCTGTGACTAGGGCGGCGGGGGAGGAGCAAATATTGACTCAAGCCAGTCATGTGTTCAAAAAAAGGGACTGCGCGTTCAATAGCAGTCCAGAGGGGTAAGATTATGAATGACTCCGCGCCTGCCGCAGCCAATCATTAACCAGGGAGCCAGCAGCACGCCGAGGTGAAGGTACAAACCAAGACGGGGCAAGTCCCCGAATCTCGGCAGGCTGCCGCGCCACCAGAGGCGACGGGACGACGTGCACGCTAATAAAGAGCAACAAGAAAGTGCCGTCGTGACGGGTGCTTGAATTATGCAACGCAGCTCGACAACTGTGGCTCGGCAAACAAAAGGCTCCAGGGTTACGCAACGGCTTCTGGGAGAAGAGCCGTGATGAACGAGCTAACAAGCAGTCAATACGGTCCATCCTGTCTAAAGACCAGATATGTTCACAGATAAATTGTCAACTCTGCAGGAATAGGCCATTACTCGAGAACTTGATTTCTGATCATTTTTCGTCCTTCCGTGGACACAAGTAGACCATTTCGTTTTGCAGAGGTGCTCATAATTTTGTTAACAAAAAGGTAATTTATTCAAGGATATTTGTCATTACCTACTGCGTATGTTTTTGGTCGCGTTGGTTGGTTTGCAGAGATGGGCAGTAACGCATTACATTTACTCAGTTACAACTTTGTTGTGTACTTTTTTACTTCTGGAGTACATTTTTCACAAGTTACTTTCTACTTTTACTTGAGTAAATTTGAGGTAAAAACTACTTTTTATTGAGATGTCAACAATTGTCTACTCATTACATTTACTTGGCCCGTTGAGAAAATGGCACGTATGTTGGCGTCAAATGTCACTCTCTCTCCCTCTCAGGCACTCTCTCGCCCTTCTCTCTCGGGCGCTCTCTCCCGGGCGCTCTCTCCCGGGCGCTCTATCTATATAGATCTATATACTCCTTCCTGGAGGATAGGAAAAGCGGGGGGATTTCCACCTTTGAAAAGAGAATTTGTCCTATTTTTTTTCACTGAAAGTTATTTAGTACTTTCGCTACTTAAGTTACATTTTTACGCTTACTTGAGTAACTATTTCGATGACTACTTTTTACTTTACTTGAGTAATACTTTGCTAAGGTAATTTTTATGGCTACTATGCCCATATCTGTTGGTTTGTCCGCAAGATAACTGAAAAAGGATCTGAATGAAATTTTCAGTTGTTGGACATGACCAATGGAAGAAGTGATTACATTTGGTGCATTTCAGTAGCCTATAAGAAACAATCATACTTAATCACCAACTCACCGATAGATTGCTGGGCGCTTACCGCGGTCACGTGACCAGGCTTCCGGGTCGCAACGGCCGCTGGGAAATGTAGTTGACTTGTGCCGAGCATGTCTGCTGGTGGCGTCAATCGCAATTGTGCCACTCTAGGAGCACTTGCGTTGATAATGGGTAGCCACACATACTGCTAGCACTAAAAGTAAAAGTACTTTTTGTTCTTAATTGTTTTTTAGGCTCCCCTATATTGGTAAGGACTAGGGATGACAATGATGAAAGTACATGATGGCCACATGTACTTTTATCTCTGTGACTTAGTTCACGGCACATGCAGGTCTGCGTTGTCTGTTCTGGGGTTCTCACCTTGGGCAGTTGTCACCAGCTGAGAATAGATGGTGGGCGGCACCACCGGGTGGGGCAGGTCCTGCAGGTACCGGTGGAGGCCATCGCAGAGTGGCGACAGCTCCAGTTGATCCAGCTCCTCCGGTGGTTGTTCTGGTGGTAACGGACCATATGCACCATATGTTACCATTGCAGGTTTACCGTTTAATCATTTCTTCAAACGTTAACCAGTGGCAACAATTCTCATAATATCTGCCATCACCCGTTCATTTAATGTGTAATTGTTGAATTACAAAGTATCGCTCACCAGCTTCAAAGCACTGTCTCGCCTCCATCCCACCTCCAGCGGTGAATGTCCGATACAAGGCAGGATTATCTAGACCTGGAAAACACAAAAAGGTACAACAATCAGAAGGAATCAGGAATAGTGTTCCAATATTTGTGTTTGAAAATGCACTGAGAAATAATAATAGTAATAATACTAAATACTCAAAAAACATTGATTACATGGGAAAATATACTTGAGTACAGTACTTAAGTATTTGTACTTCATTACTTGCCATCTCAGATTTTAATCCACAGCTTTTGAGTGATGAATGGCATTTCACATACAGACAAGTTTTTCATTTATATATTAAGTGGAATAATTACATTTTATTGCTCATCGTGGACTCAGAGTCCAACAATTACAAATTACATTACAGTATACTGCATTATATCATTAAATTATATCTTCATTATTTAATCTTATCCATAGGCCTCTTTTTTGGACCATAACCACAGTCCTAAATGACTACATGGGTACATTTGTCTTGTAGTCTTTATTGACACACACCAAGATAGTATTAATGGTGCACACAAAAAGAGGAGACTTGTTTTAGTGTAAGTTTAAAAACGCCGAGTGGTATGAATTCCTATGAAGTATGAATTGTTCTAAAGGAATTTGCACCAAGAAAAGCACAATGCTGGTCACTACAATCATGTTGACAGAAAGCTAACAGAACATACCTTTTCTCTCAATAGCCTCTAGTAGATAGGCCAGCACAGGGGGCGCCGAGTCCGGTGGAGCAAACTGTTCCGTCAGGTCTCCCATTGCAAAGCCTGAAGAGAGAGAGGAAAAAATAGAGAAATATTAGTGTGACTTGCATCTCAAGGGCACCCATGGGCACAGGGCATCAATAGACCAAGGCGATATTAGTGGTGCACCGATCCTCAGATCGGTGATCAGGGGCCATTCACTTTTTTTCCCCAAGGATCGGGACTGGTGATTTTGTCCCGATCAGGATCGGTAAATAAGTCAGGGGGCATGCCAAATGATTGTTCATTACTTTTGACTATCATTGAAATTGACAATTGTGCCAAATAGGTTGGGTACTACCAATTTTTGCAGGATCAGGACTCTGTATCAGGGATCGGGGACTCGGCACCAGAAATCAAGATCGGCCAATCCTTAAAATTAAAGGATCGGGAGCAAAAAAACGTGACCGGTGCACCCCTAATTGTTATAAAGTTATGTTTTTTTTGGTAAAAGTATAGGTAAATGAATACATTTTTTAAAAAAGCTAAATATATTCAGAGTAATGTTTGTAAACAATGAGATAATGATATATTGACCGGCAGCTAGTCCCATACACACCCATCCAGGAATGTGCATATGCATGCATAGTTGTATAGACGCGCCCTCACACCAACCAAGACACACACGGAGTAAACTTGTTGACCAACTTGCTTTTCTCACGGGAGCATTTTGCAGCTTGTACCATTTTGAAATACAATTCATTTCATTATCAATAATGATCACAACATACTATAGTAATGCCTTTCAAAATGTTGCCCAGCCCTGGTCCTAAATAAGGTGTGAGAGGTCAAACATTAAACAAGGGGTTCGGAAAAGAAAGATTTGACAAAGGATATTCAAACACATACAACAGATAGTATTTTTATTTAAGTTATTTTTTCCGGCGTCAGCACCGTTTTTCCATCTTTATTGGATAGGATTAGTCGGAAACTGGGTTGAAGAGATCGGGGGTAGACATTGCAGACAAGTCGACGAGTGTAGTCAAACTTGTGACACTGCGAACGCTGCGGTAGACGCAGTGCCACTGACATGAATGGGGTCGCGTTAGGTGTGGTGTCCATAACCACTCGGCCAACGCAGACAGATAGTATTTGACCCATCTAATGTGTGAATGTTTAATGGCCATTTAATGTGTTATTCGCTTTGATATTATGTACTACATGGATTTGTCAGATAATTGGGCAGAATTGTAAAAAGAAAAAAACCCATGAACGCTGCCTACTGCATAACCTAATTTTAATGGGCCTTTGTCAAAGTAACAATAAAAAACGTAATTGCTGTACATTTTTGAGTTAAGAGCCAGATTTGATGGTATTTCGAGTTTACAAGAGTAATCCCTGGTATGTGTCATACTTAATATGTTGGCCATTTTTTAAAGAAAAAAAATTCAACCGCTTCATCAATTAATCGTTTCAATAATCTGCAACTTATCGACTTTTAAATGAACCGCAATCTGCACCACAGTCTTGTTTTGCATTCATAGGTTCTATGTGCACATAACACCACAACAAGCTCCCCGACTCCCAAAAGGGTGGCCAGATGGTGAAGTGATGATTGCACAGCAGCTGTGGAGTTCTGGCAGAGTCCCTCTTCATGCCTAGTTTTTTTAATTATTTGTTCCCCTTTCATTCATGAATTCAGATGTACCTTTTCAGTGTACAGTTTTCACTTGAGGATTTTGTTTAATTGAAAATAGCAAATTTGTAATAAACAGTCAAAGGTATTTCCAATTATAGTTTCCGTTTTACCGATTTTAAAAACAAAAAAACACCACCAAAATTGCATAATGAAATATGTTCTAGGGCTGTCGATCTCGATTCAAATGCTCAGTGTGGTGGTTGTACCCTTGCCTGCCTCGGCAATTCTGTAGTCTCTTCTTCTCAACAGAAGAGAAAGCTCAGCTGAGGGCTGTCGACTATTTCGCCATTTTGACCGCTTTCACCTTGTCCTCATTTCTTCAAGCGAGCAAAACGCCGGTGTCACGAACACGAAACGACGTGTGGAACCATTTCCATTTGTGCATGTGGTTGATCTATCGATGGTTTTAGACTGTGAGACGATTCAAGGCAGCCCTAATCCGTCATTGTGAACAGATTGTGTAAAAAATTATCTAAATTGAAAGTTAATGTATCTGGTATTTTTATGGCCCAATACCACACCAAATAGATGTGCAGCGATCTGATCCTCACATTGGTGATCGGGGGCCGATCAGACTTTTTTTCCAATGATCGAGACTCAAGATATTGTCCTGATCGGCCGATCAAGAGCGATAAATGAGTTGGGGAGCATGCCAAATGACTTTTGAAATTAAAATTAGTTTATTTTTGTTTCAGTTTCCTCGCTGAAATCAGCCCTGTGAAACACTCATACAGTCGCTCAACGCGTGTGTGACCCTGCTAGCAACCGGCCTGCCACCTGATAGAAAGAGGGCTCCGTGTGACTCATTGAAATAGAGGGAAAGTGAACATTGCTCTATTAAGATAGAAAAATACGACTGTTGGAAGGCTTGAGTGCATCAATGCGCTGGTCCATCAACACGCCGAGTGTATCCATAGACTAGCAATGTGCGCCTATCTAGCAACACGCTGCGAGTGTAGAGTCTGCACAGGCTCCACGGTGGTGTGCACGCATACAGACACAAATGAACAGGCAAATGCAGAGATGCGGCGGAAGCCAATTTTGAAAATGCACTCTCAAGGTGTACTTTTCTTAAAAAGGTCGAACTTCATTCAATTCTTGAATTTCAAACTGACAGCCCTAATATTTCTTTCTGATCTCCCTGCGTGCCTTCACTCTGTCGTGCAGCAGTAAGCACAGCTGGGCCCCACGGACGCAAATGCGAGTGAATATAGAATAAACTAGAATTCAAAATTGCTGCATCAGATTTTGTCTAACCAAACGTTGATTGTGTAACAACTCGCATAAGACAAAGTTGTAAGTAAGTGGAGTCATTTAAATCTTTAACCCCAATTTTGGTCCATGGGGCCAAGCCATGCTAACAAAATTTCGCTTCACACAGAGTGAGTGCATGCACAAAGTATGCATTGACATGACAGATGAGCAAAGAACATATCCCAGTAAGAATATTTCCTTTAACACACTCCCGTTAACTCAACAGCTTTTATATAGCACCGAATCACAGCCGAAGCTGCCTCAAGGCGCTTCACAAAAGTGATTTAGTTTTTAGATATGGATTTAAGGAATATAGCAGCTATTTACCAAACTACCTTTCAACCTTGATTGCCCAGTTAAGGACAGTAATTTGGGATTGGTTACAGAACTCCTGTAACGGAGGACTGGAAAGAAGAGAAGAATGAAGAAAGAGGAGATCGAGACTTTCAATCAATCTCGATCTTGACCTAGTTGGAAAAAAAAATCAATCAGTCTCAATCTTAGGCTAGATGAACAGGTCCCTACAGATAATAGATATACATTTAAGTACGTAGCAATCACACCGTACTTTGTAACCCATAATGCCATTGCAGCAAGAATGGAACTCCACACATGGCAACCGACAGGCCACGTCGTTGCAGGTAGAAGGTAGAAAAAAGAACAAAGCAGCCGATTCAGCCGAGTGTCAGGGCGTCGGTGCGGGCAAGTAGAATACATTATGTTAGCACATGGCGGGCCAAGCGGACTTGAGCAAACAAGCCTGCGAAATGAGCTGAAGCAGGTCCCTGCTTGGCCGGTGACCACCCTCGCCTTAGATCTCCAGCGTCCAGGTGTACACATGAAAGAAAGGGGAAGGCACTGGCACCATTTTTATTTGAATTTCGAGAGACATGGAGGGAGGAAAATAAAAACGTAACTTTTGGAGAAAAAAAATGAAAAAGTTCTAAAAGGTCTTGCTGTTTGAGGGTCCAGAGTTTGCAGTTTCAACCCTGCAGGGATCTTATGAATGAAATTATGGCAGAGCCAAATTATTTACTTATTACAATTATTTATCTAAGCCTCACTTTTTGAATTTTGGGGGAATTTCATATTTAAACTGTTGGTGCATTTTTTTACAGACGTGTGCTTTTAGGGTGCATGACTATTGTAATCCTTTGATTTTCAGGTCAATAGCCCGAATAATTGAAAAGGTTTTCAATGGTTGAAGTTAGTGGTGCACCGACCCGATCGGTGGCCGATCAGACTTTTTTCCAAGGATCGGGACTCGTGATTTTGTCCTGATCAGGATCGGTAAATAACTCGGTGAGCATGCCAAATTATTGTCCATTATTTTGACCATTATTGAAATTGAGATTTTGTGCCAAATAGGTTGGGTACTACCATTTTTTGCAGGATCAGGAGTCTGTATTGGGGATCTGGACTCGGTATCGGAGATCGGGATCAGCCGATCCTTAAACTTAAAGGATCGGGAGCAAAAAAACGTGATTGATGCACCCCTAGTTAAAAATCGACATTTTCCCCAATAACTGTCAAAAATGCTCAATGTCATTGATTACTGAAAACCAGTGTTTGAGAAAGATTGACCAAATACAGACAGAAAACATTCATTCAAAAGCAAAAACAATTAGTAACCGGGTAGCAAGAATCCTGCTACTGTAATAACAAAAATTAAAAGACTAACAAAACCACTATGATTACACCGTTGCGCTTTGAGAGCGTCCCAGTACGATGCGCGTTGCGTCCGATACAAAGACAGCCAATATGTCCGAACAACTGGTCGGCTGGAAGACATTATTGGAAGCCAGGAGAGGGGGGTGCTTCTGAGAAGCCATGAAACGCTGAGATGGAATACGAACGCATAGCCAGGCCCGGGCCCCCGCCTGGCCCGTCCAAATATAGTCCCTAGACGGGGACAGCCACTGCACACCTTGGAGTGTAACCTTTCTCCCAGACGGACACCCAACACAGTCGACCCCTTCACCCCGGACAGATTCTCAGAATCCTGATTCACCAGCCAACTTTACATATGTGCAGACCACGCCCTAGGCCTTTCTCATAACATCGCATTTTGGAAATTACTTAATCACATCTTAAAACTTTATCATGTAGCTCTTGGCATGTGTACTCAAAGATGCAAATGTTTGCTGTTTTTTTTACAACTTTATTTCATGCATTCAATTCAGAAGATGGCATCAAATGCCGAGTGTTCACACCAAGTAATTCTAAAAACAGTGTTATTGCTGTTCAGTCACCTGGCTGTTAATTTGTAATTATTAGATTCTGATTCCAATTCTACATAGCTTCAACATACATAACAGCAAACCCACAAAATGACAAACTAGTACTAAGCAATCTGCACTTTGGCCGTGCTCACAACTTCTGTGTGCGAGCTCGGTCATACATTGCTTTCGAACACTTCTACAAAGTGACATTGATACGAGTCTCGGCCAACACGTGTGTGACAACCTCATGGTTCACAAATCTGACGCGTTGTCCAGAAGGGGTGGGTCTTTGGCAAGGGCCACAAGATTACCGCATCTTTACGAGTCTGCCGATTGACTTAATTAGAGTCAATTTATTTTAATCTCGGAGCGAAAACAACAGCGTGCCCTCTGCATTATTCACTGTCCTCAATCACATATTACTAGAATTGATTATTTTTGACGCCTACTACATCACTTTATCACTCCAGTCGATTCTTGGGAGAAATCTAAACCTCAATATTTCAATATTCAAATGAATGCCACCGGTGGACAGCAGCCCACTTTACTCTCCCAAGTTAATCCAATTCCATCCTCAGAGTTAGATGTTCGGGAGGCATCTTGCTAAAACTGCCATTCCGAGAGACTGGAAATGTTGCCCATTTTAAAAACAGACAGTTTCCACTAGAGGTGCACCGACCAGATCCTTATATCGGTGATCGGGGGCTGATCAAAGTATCGGGACTCGTGAATTTGTCCCGACCAGGTTCGGTAAATGAGTCGGGGAGCATGCCAAATGCCTGTTTATTGACTTTGATTAATGAAATTGACAATTGTGCCAAATAGTTTGGGTACTACCAATTTTTGAAGGATCAGAACTCTGGATCGGGACTTGGTATCGGCGTTCAGAATTCTATAGGAACTCTGTACCGGAGATCGGGATCGGCCGAACCTTAAAATCAAAGGATCGGAAGCAAAAAAACCCTGATTGGTGCACCCCTAGTTTCCACTATATACTGGCAGGTTCCGTTGCCACCTCTTTGCGGCACAGGCGGGTCACTAGACTACAGAATTTTAGCCTGTGACCCAGACGTGATGAGTTGCCACAAAAGTATAGAATGCTCGACAGAGAGCGTTAGACTGTTAAGGAACGTAGACTTGGTGGAGGCGTCTGGGACACCAATCAAGGCTCACTTGTTCAGGCAGGCTTTCAGCTAATAGCCGACAGTCATTTTTAACCCCGCGCGCTAACAGTTGTTGCCGTGCAGATGCTGGCATCTCTGCGTTTCAAGCGGTGCCGGCTTGTTTTGAATTTAAATCCCTGTGTCACTGAAAAGCACTTTGTGGCCCTGGACTAGAAAAGTGGTGTACAAGTAAGGCAACTTGCCCGGTATGAGAATGAATATACCATTTTTCTCTTCGCGACATGTGGCATCTTAGTATTGGCTGATACTGTTGTCCAGTGTTATACCAACAGTTAGGGGTGTTCGATCTGACGATTCAAACCCGTCCGACAATTCTAAGCTGTCTCGATCTGCCATTTCTAATAGATCGGTAGGATCGCGATCGTTCTATCTATGTATTTCTATGTTCACGCCCACTTGTGACACATCACGCTTCTTCATCCGCTTGACCAACAACACGTGGCGTTTGCCGTGTCGGAGGCAAAACTCAACATCCATTGTATGGATGGTTTGGTTTCCGTCAAAGTGAACCGGCGCAAATTCTGCAAAACCGGCAGAGAGAAAGTCACGCTGCGAATCCTATGCGGTGCTACTGCTGCGGCGGGTCTCTGCGGCGTGTTGAATGTCTGTTCACCGCGAAACGGAGCGAGTCCGCGCCGGCTGCAGCACAACTGAGCACCCGCTCTGCCGAACGGAGGAAGCTGAAGTTGGCTCCACATTCGCCCAACTCCACAACTTCAGCTTCCTCCGGTGAACACAGACGCGCAACACGCTGCAGAGACTACAGCCCCCGGGTGTTAAAACGTTACCAGCAGCGGGTCGATAGCGTGCGTTTGTCCGATACACGCAACGAGAATGCTACCAGCAGCGGGTAACGCTACGAAACCTGTTGTGCGAAGCGTGTTGTAGATATAACAACTCTCCGATCATAATATGATCCTCCTAATCAGAAAACTCAACAGCATAAAGATCACAACCACCTCCCCTAGGAACCAGAGGTGTGGACTCGAGTCACATGACTTGGACTCGAGTCCGACTCAAGTCGCAAAAGTTACGACTTGCTGCTTGACAAGTCCTACCGGTCGAAAGACTTGGACTTGAACATCAATTACTTGAGACTGACTTGTGTCATTTGACTGGGAAGACTCGAGGCTATCCAGCGAGTCAACGCAATATTAAAATCAATTTAATTTCTTTTCATTATAATTTTCATAAATAGCGCACCTCGTCGATTGGCGGATTCATCAAATGTTGCCTTCCATTATACTCGTAAATTCCGCCTCGTAGCCACTCCCTCTGGGAGCGGGAAGTTCAGGTGTGTTGTCATTGGTCCATACATTCCCTGTGGTCAGGAATGCAGACGCTTGCAGCGTGGTTACCTCCGTGGCTGCGTGGTGATGATTCCCAAAGTAGTTAGCTTTGGTTTCAGAAATTTTAGTGAACAGGACAAGAAGCGTGAAGCTAAATGCAAAACATGCGGCGCCAAAGTCGAACTTTGTACGCCACCTTTGACTGCACAAGAACGGTATGTATGCGATTCGACTCCTAACTTTATAATTTACGCGCCGCGTGGCTAATGCCAATGCTAGCTAATGTCTCC
>OMKY01208571.1:0-12568 GCA_900302395.1 Bregmaceros cantori
AATAAACTTCAGAAATATTCTGTCGCCATTCTACACATACACACACAGTCCCATACTCTCTCTCTCACACACACACACACACACATACAGATACACAGATGCACGCACTGTTGTTATACAGACTGTTTATTTTTAATTTATTTATTCATCATTTCGCAATCATCAAAATGTCATCATTTTATATTGTCACATGGTTATAATTCGGGGAACGAATATATGCCTGCATATTTTTATTAAAATATGCAGCCATCTCAAAATGCAGTCATGTCGGAACAAGCGAATTATAACAACGCAAATGCTGTAATCGATCTACCATTATTGTATCTTATATATGCCGGCATATAAAAATATATTGTCTCCCCCCTGCGTTACCTTACGATGAAGAGGAGCCGCACGAACAATTCGCAGATTCTTTGAAATCAAAAACCTGAAAAGTGTTGTTCTCTCCGGGATACGCCACAGCCACAAGTCCCGCGTTTAGGCAAGCCTGTATGGGGCCCATGTGCTGTCACGGAGCGGGCGTGTGCAAGTAAAAGCGGCATTGGAAAATGGGTGGGACTGCCTCAGGCACGCGGCCGTGGCCAGCAGCGCGAGCTGTGCGTAATGTGGTCACGTGCTCAGCCACTTCAAGCGTCAAAAGCTGGCTCGGTGCAAGACACGCGTGTTGTATATCTGGAGACGCGCACCAATTGCCTTGTGTCACATAAGGGGAGTCAGTGCATTACGAGAAGCTTCTGTCACACTATTTGCCGCGCGCTGATTGCGCGATGACTATTATTAACTTTGCCCGCGCACATAAGGCAGCAATTATTCGTGTGCTTACGCGATTAAACGTTTAAGGGCCATTACAAATGCTATTGATTATCCTAACTGTTCACATTTGATAATGCATTTTTATAGGTAAAACGTTCCACAAATAAGGACTGCAGATTTTTAATTATAAGTGAGTTTACGTTGTTGTGGCATATGAGGAAGGATAATAAAAACAATGCTTTAGAAATTCACATTGCTGAAATGGAGGGAAATATTTAGATTCTGTCTATACACAGTATGCCTTAGTGTAGTTGAGCATCGTATGTGTGAAGTGTCAACTGCTAATTATAACTGGCCATATTTTTTCTATTGTAAGTGATTAAGTGCCGATCTTTGTTATTTCTTTATTATGGTTATAATTTCTATAATTAGTATTGTTATTATTATTGTTATTATTATTAATATGATTGAGCACGCACGTCTCCGGACGCGTGTTTTGTCAATCATTTTGCACCCAGTTGATAATGTCGATATCCCTTCCGAATAACCAGTGTAACCTTTAATATAATCTGATCATTTTGTAAATGATTAGTCACCGCTGCTGAATGGCCAGATAAACGTAGGCTACGTATCATATTATCACCAGCAAAAGCCTAGAGCATTTTACTGACTTTCCTTCAACGTTAGATACATGGGTGTGTTTGATATATACACCGTTTTTAATACACGCTAGCGTACACACATTGATGACGTAATAAACATGAAATTAATCAATAGGGAATTTTCATCTACTATTATTGTTATTCTTCTTCTTATTATTATTGCTGTTGTTCTTAACACTCACAGACGCAGTGCATGATAATCATTTAAAAAAGTCAACCTTTCCTCGATGTTAAAATGTCTAGCGCTGAGCAAGAAATGCACGAGAAATTGGACAAAAATGCCTTCTTAATTCTCAATGTAACGCAGTTATCCACCTCATGCGTTTGCGTCAGGAATTGACCTACACCCACCCCTGCACCCTCTAGTGTGTATACATACATTGTCAAAACGTACGCGAACACACCGGCGCAGACACACATACACACACATCCACACGCGCGCCCGCGCGTTCTATAGGTGAAAGGTGTCTGTTGGGCTTCATAAAAAGCGAACCCCCTCCTTCTAGGCGCTTTGTTTATGTTGTAATGTACACAATTTTCCCCTCCTCTCTTACCGCTGAGGTATTACGCGGTGCTCGCGCGCTGATTGGGCGCTCAGGTTGGTGCGTGAACGCCCCGCTGTGATTATGTCAGATCGCGTGCAGACCAAACCAGCCCAACAGCCTTTGAACTTCGCCGCTCTTGGCGCGTGTTCCCGCGCTTCCGCTCATTTCCACGCCAGGTGCGGCTCGAGACGCGAAACCTCCGGGCGGAAACTGAAAGGAGCCGTCACCTTGCCGGATCTGTCTCATCATATGCATTCTTATTTTTTTAAAAGTTATTCGCTCACTGCACTTTTATTCTGCTGAGACGACAACAGTGGACCTCGTCGAGCACGATTCCGACGCCCGGGAAATTAACGGAATTCTTTTTTTTGTATTATTATTCTTTTATTATTTATTTTTTTCACTTTTCCCATCGGGGCGGTTTGGAGGTCCTATTTTAAAAGAAACCTGGGGTGATGAGCAGCACGCGGCTTCTAGATACCTGAACACTTTCTATCCCTCCACATTGCAACTTTTAACACGCACTGTCACCCCTGTAGTTGACAAGTGTTATTGGTACAGAAGCTCGCTAACAGAACGAACGATGTCCAAGCCGGTCGACCACATCAAGCGGCCAATGAACGCTTTCATGGTGTGGTCCCGTGGCCAGCGTCGGAAGATGGCCCAGGAAAATCCCAAGATGCACAACTCGGAGATCAGCAAGCGGCTGGGAGCTGAGTGGAAGCTGCTGTCAGAGGCTGAGAAGCGACCATACATTGATGAGGCCAAGCGGCTGCGCGCTCAGCACATGAAGGAGCATCCCGATTACAAGTACCGACCACGCCGCAAACCGAAGAACCTGCTGAAGAAGGATCGCTACGTCTTCCCGCTGCCTTACCTGGGAGACCCTACGGAGCACATGAAGGGACTGGGCGGTCTGTCGGCTGCCGACTCGCTTCTTGCCAGTGCCACAGAAAAAGCCCGCGCCTTTTTGCCACCGACTTCCACTTCGTCTCCGTACTCATTCCTGGATCCCAGCCAGTTCGGCTCCAGCGCAATCCAGAAGATGACAGAGTTGCAGCAGCAGCACCCAGGGCTGGGCTCGGGTGGAGCACTGACTCCTTACTCCCCGCTGCAAGCTTACCAGAGTGGCGCGTTCGGTGGGTTACCGTGCCCCGCAGCGCAGCACTCCACACACACGCACCCGTCACCGGGTAACCCTGGCTACGTTGTACCGTGTAACTGCAGCGCATGGTCAGCCGCTTCTAGTTTACAGCCGCCGGTGGCTTACATACTATTCCCCGGTATGGCCAAAGGAGGCTTGGACCCCTACTCGACCACACACGCCGCAGCCATGTGAGGGAGTGTTGGAGAAGCCCGTTTCGAATTAACAGACCAAATTGCTTGCCTCATTTGAGCCGAATTTTGAAACGAGGACATGCAGAATTGCTCGCTCAAACCTCGGTTCGGTCAAAAGTCATGTGTACGGCCACCAGACTTTATCCTTTTTATCACCACCTGATTTCTAACCGAAATGCATGTAGTGGGACAGTGAAACACAGAGAGACGGAAAGAGAAAGTGTGATGACGAGAGGTGAGCTGCACAAGGGACTTGCTGGATATTACAGACAATTAAAGACTCAAGAAAAGTGAACAAATTGAAACGAACTTTCCATTTGAACGACGCGCTCCGAGCCTGTGCCAATTATATTATTATTATTATTATTATTATTATTATTATTATTATTATTATTATTATTATTGTTATTATTATTAGGTTCGATGAGCCTCGTTCACTTCGAGTACTTGAAATTTCTGAGCGCGTGCGCACATCCCACCACGCGTTGTTCGATTTCTTTAAAATTCTGTAAGAATTGTAAATGTTATAACGTTTATGGCTGCCGTGGGCGCCTTTAATTTATTGTGTACATTTCAATGTTCTTATACTGTCAAGATCTGTTTATTATTGATAAGACGATTTATTTGCTCCGATTGTCGTGATTGCTTTGCACAATATTCTTATTTCCATGCACTTCGTTATTATTATTATTATTATTATTATTTTATTATTATTTTTTTTATTATTGTAATGCACAAGTGGTTTGAAGATGGGGGTGGCGATACGGGTTAATGATCATATTTATTGACCTGCAGCGTGTGCATTCACAGACATACGCGTGCGTGTACGCACAGGTTGAAAAGGTTATGAAAATTGTTCAGCTCAAAGTTGTTTCAATTCAGTTGTTTTCCTCAAATATTTTTTTCCACATCCTCACGTGGTTATCAGCCCATCCTGTTTTTTTTTCTTTTTTTTTGACTACTATAACTTCCACTGGGAAGTTATGTGTATTTTCTAATTAAGATGGTGATTTAAAGCTGTCGAATGGAAAGGAAAATGTATCTCGACGGTGGATACCCCCATCTTTGTTCTAATGTTGAACAAAGACATCTCGAATAAAGACAATCTGTCTTGATGCGATATCAATTCCCTCATTTAAAATCGTTTATATATTTAATCGATCGTTGTTTTATACTGTTAATATTGATTTTCGTTTTTGCTTGCGTGCCGCCTGGCTAAAGGAAAACAGACAGTGGTCTGTGTGTGTGTGTGTGTGTGTGTGTGTGTGTGTGTGTGTGCGTGCGTCTGCGTCGTCCGGAGTGACACCGCGTTGAACCAAACAGGTGTATAGACCTGCACTGCACGGGGAGGAGGATTCGACCTGTTTGACGGCTCTCCCGGCCCTGCGGGACAAGTCGGCTTAATTACACGTTAAATCACACTTTAGACGCAGGCACGTGACGCCCTTCCAAATCCTCTAATCATCGCGTCCATTCAAGGATTTTTTAAATGGCTGCCCACAAATATGCGGTGCCGTGCACCGGTGCCAATCGAGCGTGTGTTGGCTTGTGCGGGTTTGGTGTAATGAGGGAGAGAGAGAGAGAGAGAGAGAGAGAGAGAGAGAGAGAGAGGGAGAGGGGGGGCCTAGTATAGCATACCTGCGTTTGCTTGTCTTGGAAATAAAACAACAAACTGCGGATATTAACTTGGCCTCTGGCACAGTATGACGGTGAAAAGCTCGGGAGCTTCAGAAATGTACTTTTAAGCATAGTTGTCTTGTCGGGAATTTGAGAGATTACACACATTTAGACAACCCTATATTGTTGCAATCTGGCCTCAAATTAACTCTCAAAAGATGTTTAATATATTTTCAACATATGTTCACATGGAATCACATCAACACGAGTCTCAGTTTCCCTTAAACTTCGTGGACACGTAAACGATACAATTAACACATTTTAGTTAAATATAAATTATTATATTATCTTGCGAAACGCTATATAGGTCCGCCCGGCCCAATTTAATTATGACAACTGTACTCACGTTCTGCGAATCAAACTCACCCCGTGTTAATTAATGTATCCACGAAAGTTAAATTACTTTTTTTTCACTCGCCATCCGGGGGAAAAATGATTGGTGCCAATGTGCGGAAGGAAAACAACATGCCTCAATGCCGCTAAATAGCATTGCGTTGATAGTTTAAACACTTAGCTATTATTCGCGGGCTAAAAATAAACGTTATCTATGAAACATAATATAATGTGGGGAAATTATAGACGCATAAATCTCTCGGTAACTGTTCCGCCTGGCGGCTTTATACATATACAACGCTCCGTGAGTGTGCAGTGCGTGTGTGTGTGTGGGGCCTTATCTCTACCCGCGTTCAGCCGCAGATCACAGGGACACAGGCCGGTAATTGTCCTTTATTTTATTTCATTTAACGCACTAAGGGTCATTTATGCTAATGATGAGCTCAGCGGAGGAATAGACACTCAAGTTGCAAGTGTTAAAATGGATGACATTGATATGTGCGTGAAATAATTGAAAGCCGCGGGACAATTAGGAGGCACTGTGCACTTTCAGTGTGAGAAACGCCTGACGTGTACATGTCACGCGACAATTCACTGTCTAAATAATAATGGTTATAATAATACTGTTATTATTACTATTATCATGATTATTATCATTATTATTATTATTATTATTATTATTAGTAGTAGTAGTAGTAGGAGTAGTAATAGTAGTAGTCGTAGTAGTACTATAATAATTCTTGTTGTTGTTATTAGTATTATAGTAGTAGTAGTAGTAATAATAATAATAATAATAATAATAATAATAATAATTATTATTATTATTATTATTATTATTATTATTATTATTTGACGTTACATACAATACACGACAGCAAGTAGCTTCTATAATTCACACCCAGAACAACATTTGATCGTGTTGTGCGTTTATATTTCATACTTATATATAAACGTACATATTTATTTTATGTCCTCCAAAATCGAGGAATTGTTTTGGAAAGTGCCGTTGGGGTGGAAGGGATGTAAAATATTGTGTGGAAACAGCACAATCACCGTGTTCGTAATCCTTCTATCTGAAATTGATCTGCGTGCAGGCTGGCTGTGAAGTAAACGGTGGTTGCGGTCGGGGTTTGGATCAGTCTCTCTCTCTCTCTCTCTCTCTCTCTCTCTCTCTCACACACACACACACACACACACACGCTCTCTCTCCCTCTCTCTTTTAAGGTTGGGGCTTGGGTCTCCCTGAATCCCGTCTGAGAGAAATGAAGAGACAGGGGAGCCGCTGATAAGGAAGCGCCGCACAGAGTAGAAGAAACGCACAGCGCAGGGGTCTTTTAATGTGCACACGCTGGTTTCCTGCTGCTCCCACAAATCAGTGCGCTCGGTATTGGCGCTTCTGCGCTCACATGCACACTGCGTGCACATCATCGTACCCACAAGCGCACTTGACAATAATGAAGACACTCTGCGTGTGTTGTTGAAGTCTCCCCACGTGCTATGTGTATACATCTGCCAAATGTCATAATCAGTAGGTTCATTATTCGGACTGTTTCAAGGATCCTATTGATTGAGGCCGATGCCAGCCTGCCTTCTGAGAGTCGAAAGTCTGGGCAGTTTTTAAAATAACTAAGCGTAATGATAGCAAACATATTTCTAGACGTAATTTCTAGATTTCTGTTCTACAAATCTAGAAAAACTCCACTGCATCATTTTGCAGGTGCCTATCTATATTATATCTATAGCCTTCCCTCCCTGGAAATGTCTGTATTTGACACTGGACTTGACATTGTTTGTGTCAATTTTTATTTTTTCGGCATTGATAGAGAAGGCAGGGATTTTGCCTTGCCATTTCGCTCATGTGAACAAGAGGAATTATGTCATAATGCATACAGTATACTTCACTGTCTGCTTAGAGGAATGCACCCCATTTTCCATTCAACATGGGTACTGGTTGGTGCATGACAGCAGGACATTGCAAACACTTACCTCTGCATGCATAATGCTTGGTCCACAAGTTATATGAGAATGCCATTCACACACATTGTTGTGAAACACTGCAAATAACTATGCCAAATACAGTGCACAATACTATCAACAAAGCCTACAGAGACACTTGGAGCCCAACGCGTACATTGACGACCCTGCTCACAGAATCAAACTGACCCATTCCATCCACTCTTGGTTGTAAAAATATATGTTTTGCTGTCCATATATAGAAGACATTACTGTTGTATAGAAACAATATAAGCAACATGGCAATTTAAGACGCTGTGAGGACCTGGGCATGCATGAGGACGAGGGTGACCTGGTAAGATCAGTGGAGATAATTTTAGTCCTATAGTAACGCTGTGTCTCCACCAAATTGACACCCACTCAAGCGCCTTGTCAATTGATCTATAGTTGATGCACGTTTACGACTACAAACAAATTGACGCAAGGTTCTCGTTTTTGACGCTCAACTTAAATTTTCCATGTCCTGTATTTGACACAGCGCTCATTTTCGCATGAATTGGCAGTGGCCGACCCCTCGTCAATCGACACTGGACACCAATTCCTCTGTGTCTCTTTCCATCCGCTTACACGGAAGCTATAGTTTTGGTCGAAACACAACATAACACAACTGTCACAGAAATTGACAGTGATTCCAACACACGGGCAGTGAATTCTTGCTGTTCTCCTTGCCATTTTTCCTGCCATCCTATGTAATGATGGGGTTGAGTTGGTTTAAACACACCACATAACAACGCACACACACACACACACACACACACACACACACACACATAAGCAATACAAACAATCGCCCAATCACAGGTAGAAGTGGCTTTATCTTGATGTCCCGATCATTAAATGGCCCCTCCCGTGCATGATACAGTTGCCAGAAATTTTCTGGGCCACGTGCGATTAGCGCTGAGGTTATGGAGGTCTAAGGTGCAGGCACTTATCAGGGAAGTCTTGCCTTGGGGCTGCGTCTCGACTGACTTGATCAGACGCCTTGCAGTGTGCCGCATCCCAGGATTAAACAGCAATCAGACATCGGCAGCAGCACAGTACTTATCTGAACGCCGGAATTCCTCCCCCCACACTCTTTGAATGCACCCCCTCCACCCCTCCAGAAATAATATCCCTGTTAATTATATTTATTATTTACTCCCATCCCCTCTGTCTGCAGGGCAATCTTTGTGATGTCTTGCAAAACATCACAAATAAATTGGCACAGGCAGAATCTTTGATGTTTTGATGCAGCGCGTGCCTGTCCACCTCTTAGTTATTAGACTAGTCATTTTAGTTTGAGTCGCATGCTGGAATAACACGCTCGTTTCCTCATGCAGGGTGCGTTTGGAGCCAAATCCTGCCGTGGAAGGCACAAGGCTTTACGAATGTTCCAGTTGTTAAATAAATACTATAGTGATTTGCAAGAGAGATGATGGATGAAATAAACCGTTGGGTTAAACAGCTGCTCCAAGTCAGTCCCATATAGTATTGTTGCTGCAGTATATGACCATATATGACAGTATATATGACCCTCATGGTCATATACTGCACGTCCGCTCGTTCGAGTTTTTATATTTCAATGGGATCTTCCTGCTTAAATAAAGGTAAAAAATATTATTATTATTATTAAAGTAAAATAAAAAAATCATATTGCACATCCACACCTGCTGACGATCAGCCACAACCACCAACACCTGCTCTGGATAAAGGAGCCGTCTCTTTTCCGGGGTGGGCTGCCTCAAAGACTCTCGTCAGGTAAGCCAAACACTAAACAGAGTAGTTTATTGGATTATATTCCACCATTGGGATTTGACTTGGATTTGTGTGTACATCTTCCAGTTCCGCGACAACAATCCTAGGATTTCCTCCCCTCGCCTTGTCGGATCCTGCCGAAGTTGAGATGGGTAAACCCTCAGCAGAGGAATCCATGGACCTGACATTCTACACACCTTCAAACTCCATTGACATGCTCTGCTTGTGTCTTTGTATCTTTGTATAACTGCAACAAAAACACATATATGTGTAACCAGATAAGTTCTGTCCAATCCCTGGTTCTCCTAGTCATTGGAGCAGTTTTTGCCATTTTTAAATGATTTTATGACATTATTGATAATTATCATCACCAATTGATATGCCTTATTGCATTTGGAACAGCACTCAGCTGGTAATTTACGCACTATTCATGTAGTGTCTAGAGCATAAAGTGCACAAAGTGGAGTGCACAGAAAAATCTGGTGCAGAGAAATTTTAGTCCATAGCCGTATTGGTCAGCACAGTTGCAGGAGACTGATCATACCTGCAGACCATAGACTGTATATAAAGTAGACGCAGCGTGCATGACGTCATCCCATTGCTGCGAACAAATTTGGGTTGTCATTGTTGAAAGTACCCGTATATCCGGGACAAGGAGAGATAGAGAGAACTATACAGTACATGAAAGAGAGACACCCCACACGCGACTTCTTCTGGTGGTACTGTCTTCTAGGGGCGCCAACGACAGAGTCAGAATGAACGGGACCCTATGGGAGCTGAAATAATATAATATAATAATATAAATATATAATAATATTAATGCCAAATCTGACGCGTTTGTGAAATTATGACCCCCCCTCACACAATTAACTGATAATTATCCCGGCAATATACATAAAAAATCAATTAGGAAATATATTTAAATAGGTTAAAACAGGTTGCTAAGATTGGAATATTTTTATTGAAATTTCCATAGGTTTTCTGAGACTAGGCTCCACCAGCCTGAGGCCCATACCAACCCGGAAGTAGGCACGGACATCGAAACGAATGTGGTGTCCATTTTTATATACAGTCTATGCTGCAGCGCCTTTCATAGGAATACAACACAGATTGCTGGCTTCGGCCACAGTGTGTACAGTGAGGAATATCTGCCGAGGAAGTTTACGAGCAGTGCATGTGCCCGTCGCTTAGCACGTTTTGACTGCAGAGTGAAACCCATTTCTCGAGAAGCGATTGAAGTTACTCTGCTATCAGCAACATCATAGCCAAGCCGCCCCTTTTTTGTCTGGCAGAAAAATGTCAATGCGTAATTGATATTTGGCACAAAGACTCTTAATCTTTCCGGCATATTCTGGAGTCTATGATCTGTGCTCAGCATGACCTTTAGTAATATATTCTTCCCTCTCGCGCTCAGTGTTCAGTGCCTTTAATGATAGAGGAAAGATTTCAATGCTCTCCCCCATTTTTCTACGTGGTTGAGTAGAGGAGACAGTATGTGCTAATGTATAGTTGACCAATATGGATCATGAATAGCCCAAAACTGCGTTAGAGTGAGACAGCTAGGTGCATCAAATATTATAATGACCACAGGCAAGGTGGGCATTGAAGCAAATTCTAGTCTGGATAAATGTTTTCCTGAGAAAAGGTTAAGAGTTAAGGGTTAAGGGTATGGTAATTAGTCACACGTACATACATGTACAGTGAAATTGTTCCTCCACATTTAACTCATCCCTGAGGAACATTGGGTAGCCACGGTGCGGTGCCTGAGGGCGGCGCTGACCAGGTTAATCAGAAAATGCTTTTGGTGGTGGGAGAAACTGAAATATCAGGAGGAAAAGCCAGGAGACAAGGGGAGCACATGTAAACTCCTCAAAGAGGAGTGTGGAGTTTGAGAATAAATCACTGAAAAGATTGTATACATTTTAGTTCATTATGAATATGAAGGGAAAAAATGGTTATCTGTTTTTAAGGTAGTTTGGTACTCGACTGCTGAATATAGTGAAAACCAAAAGTAACTTAGATAATCTTGTTTTCTTTAAAACAAAGTAGTCAGTAATCTAACTTAATTAATTTTAAGAGCCATTTTTTGCAACTTCCTAATGTGGGACAGTCAGTTGCCTAAGGTGGAGCAAGTGAAATATAGTGTTACACTGAATGTTAGACACATTTCCATAGTTTGCTTTTATGATAGTTTCACTGACACTCATTAGGGAGGAGCCAGAGCTGTTCCACATTAGGAAGTGGCCCACATTAGGGCAATCCACCCTATATATCAAATATTGTAAATGTATAGAGTAAATATTGTTATTCTAGAATGTCTTACTTAGGGGCCCACTGACATATCATTACATAGGGTCCAAGAATATTTGTTTTATTCTTGTCTGCCAACTACAGTGCCTGTAATGAAACTGCTTCTGGATCGGGGTCTACATGCTCAAACGATGTGAACAGATTGGACAAGTTGTCAATGGATCCGAAATTGTGCACGGTTGGAAATCAGACAAGCTTAACGCTAAAGCTAAAGTGCCGCTGAACCGGCCCTGCGAGTAGCGTGTCATTCTCATTTATTGTAGTCCTATAAGCTAGAGTAATTACAGGCTCAAAGTGTGGCAAGGCGCAGGCGTTTAACACCGCTAGTCATTTGATTTGCATCTACGCTAATAACTTCTTTTGTGCCTGTTTATGCGCCGTGTCAGAACACAAGCGCCATTTTGCCCACGGGTGCAAAAAAGGCTGTTAAAAATTCTGAGATCGAGACTACTTTTTTTTTTGTGGCTCGCAGCAGCCTTAGCTGCTACTGCACGCATTAGCCCAGCCGCTGGATACGATATGACTCTTTGATGGAGCTGCCGCAGCTCTCATTCATTTAGTTCGCCAGCTTACAGTGGGACGTTGTAATTGAATGCTGAATTCAACATTCATTTACTCTGCCATGTTGTTTGCCCGCTTGCATACATCAATAAAACAATGCTAGTGCTATTAAGGAAAAAAACTGGGTTTGCAATAGAGGAACACACACTCCATGTGCGAATATATACTTAGTTACAGGCTTGTTTGGCTCAGAGCTCTGTGTCTTATTGCGTCACAGCTGCTGAAGGACTTGCCAGCCCGCAGCTCTGGTGTAGAGGAGAGAATGTGCTTTAGAGCAGGGGTCCCCAAACTTTCCTGCTCAAGGACCGGTTTGGATCTGCAATGTCTTATTGCGGCCTGCAGGGGGAGCAGATGCTGGACTGCGCCCCACCCCCAAGAAACAATGGTGCTTTCTTGTTCGTAACAACATCTGGAACAACAACGCACAAATAGTGGTAAACAGCAGCAGCTCACTTAAACTACAACAAATTTATAGTGAATCTGTTGAGGTAAAGAACAGAATCTCAGATAGATAAAACATGTTTAACGCCCCCCCCAAAAAAATAATTTTCTTTCTTTCAAAGGTCTTTTTATTAAATTTTTAGATATACAAAAAAATCAAAAGATCAAAACAAATACAAAATAAAAAACAAAAAGAAAAAG
>OMKY01208572.1:0-10564 GCA_900302395.1 Bregmaceros cantori
GGGGGGGGCGATAAAGGCCGGCGGAATTTTCACTGCACCAACCTCTCAGCGCATTCAGTAGACGATGCAGACAGCTCCGACCGAGAGGTGCCCCGCACTCCAAAGTTTTCATTTTTATTTTTTTTAGAAAGCGTGGAGCTGCTGTTTGTGCTGCTGCTGGTGGTGGTGGTGGTGGGGTGTCGGCTGCAGTGGTGGCTGTGTGTGTGTGTGGGTGGGGAGAAATCCATTTATAGAAGGAACAAAGTCATTTGTGTCACGTAGGTTGTCGTGTCTTTCAGCCCCGGGGGTTGCTGGCTGGACAGGAATGCACGCCCCCAAGCAGCCCGTCTCGTTTGTACGTCTATGTTGACCGTGGAAAAGTGGTTAGCACTCTTTTTTTTTTTTCCACGATTTGTATTGTCATGGAAAAAGTCTCATCAGAGAGGCTGAACTTGGCTGCTACTAGTACTCAGATATGGGCAGAGTAGCCATAAAAATTACTCAAGTAAAAGTATTGTTACCTCAGCAAAATATTACTCAAATAGAAATAAAAAGTAGTCATCCAAATTGTTACTCAAGTGAAAGTAAAAAAGTATTCCACAAAAAGTTACTTAAGTAGCGAAAGTACTGAGTAACTTTCAGTTTAAAAAATGAATTCAAAAAATGAATGAAAAAAAAATGATCGCCCGAGAGAGAGAGCCCGAGAGAGAGACGGAGGCCGAGTGGGAGAGAGAGAGAGAGCGAGAGACACCAAGAGAGAGAGAGAGCAAGCGAGAAAGCGCCCGAGAGAGAGATATGACATCAACATATGTGCCAACAGTTCCCAATGGGTGTCGCTAAAGACAGAGTAAATGTACCGAGTACTTTTTACTGACATCTCAGTAAAAAGTTTTTTTTTTTCACCTCAAATTTACTTGAGTAAAAGTAGAAAGTAACTCGTGAAAAATGTACTCCAAAACTTAAAAAGTACACACAAAAATTGTAACTGAGTAAATGTAATGCGTTACTGCCCATCTCTGCTAGTACTGCTACTACCCAGATACGGGCAGAGTAGCCATAGAAATTGCTTAAGTAAAAGTGTTGTTGCCAAAGCAAAATATTACTCAAGTAAAAGTAAAAAGTAGTCATCCAAAAAAACGTTACTTGAGTAGCGAAAGTACTGAGTAACTTTCAGTTAAAAAAATAGATTATTTTCAAAATGAAAAATAGATAGATACCGAAAGAGAGGGAGAGAGTGCCCGTGAGAGGGAGAGAAAGAGCCGCCCGATAGGGGGTGAGAAAGAGCTCCCGAGAGAGGGAGAGAGAGCTATGACGCCAACAGTTCCCAACGGGTGTCACTAAAGGCCAAGTTAATGTAACGAGTAGCGAATTGCCGACATCTCAGTAAAACCTTTTTTTTTTTACCTCAAATTTACTCCAGTAAAAGTAGAAAGTAACTTGTGAAAAATGTACTCCAAAAGTAAAAAAAAATACAAAAAAAATTGTAACTGAGTATATGTAATGCGTTGTCCATAACATCTTTTATGAAGAACATTGCTTATAAATTATGATTTTTTTTTTCTATAGCAGATGACAACATATGTAACATATGTAAGTTGCCTTTTATGGTAACCATTAAAACTATTATGTATATTAGGGCACAGTGTGTTAGACTGCTGATGCCTAGCCAGCCCTATTCATAGTTGTGTGTCTGTGGTTTACACGGCGCCATGAGATTGCTTACCCTCACGGTCAAATCCTGCATGTCCACTTGGCTTCGCTTGTACCCCCTCCATATAAATATAATATAATAAAAATAATGAAATAAAAAATAACATAAGAAATGGAGAGAGAGAGAGCAAGACTAAATTAATTCTGGTTGACTCTATTTACCACACATATTTCATCTTCAGGATGTTATTTTAAAGGGAAGAAAATGAACAAGTTATGATTATTTCAAATGGTGTTGACTATTAATTATTAATAATTGTGTACTAGTTCATGTACAAAATTGCTGGAAATTGGTGGTGGGATGTTATATAAATGACTGGGCTGTGGGTTCAAAGAATCTGTGATGTGCACATAATTAGTAACCAACTATAAGCTCTCAGAGATTGCTAACCTGCGCCATAGTGGTACAAAAAAATAGTAGTCTTAGTGTTGGCATTATGTGTGGCCAAACCCATTATCAATGCAAGTGTTCGAGTAGCGTGATTGGGATTGACCCATAGACTGTATTTCCACCGGCGAACATGCCAACTACATTTCCCAGCGGCCCCATGCGACCTGGATGTCTGGTCCACGGTAAGCTCCCAGCAATCAGGTAAATTGGTGATTAAGTATGATTATGTTACTTATAGGCTACAGAAATGCACCAAAATGTAAACGATTCTTCCGAGTGTCATTTCCAACAACTGTACAAAATTTAATCCAGATCCGTGCACAACTTTTTCGGTTACCTTGGGGACAGACAAACCAACCAACGTTACCAAAAACATAACCTGCTTCGCGGCGCAGGTAATTAGGTAGTTGAACGGGTGTAGGCCCAAGCCCATTTCAAGACTTAACCATATGTGCATCCTTAGTGGTGGGCTCTCTGTCTCGTCCAATTGCCAACATCATCAAATCAACTTCTCCATCCTTTCTCATGAGAACCCATCTGTCCTCGAACTGGGAAAAAGCTAGGTCCAGTTCATTGAGTGAAGATATTGTTCTCTAGCCCTTACTGTACATTGCATATTTGAAAAGAAAACCAAGATAGCACTGTGCAATTTACATCCAAATCATTTTCTGTGGTTTAAAATGGAAAAACATTTTTTTCTGTTTTGTCATTCAAATTGACTAGGATGGTTTAAAGAAGTCATCTAAGAGTCATTGTGTCTATCATCCCTAAGTGTGTCTGTATGCCTTCTAACCGAACTCTTGTGAAAGCAAACTTGATGAAAAACAATATGAAGAAACAAAAAAAACAACGCAGAAGTGTCTTAAAGCAGCTTGTCCAAAACATCCTGCAGTCATTTGTTATGCTAACCTGCCTACGACACACACACACACAGACACTCGTATACTCGGCCATGCAGAACAGATAGATAGTGCATGCAGCCTCAAATAAAGACATACCTCGGTCGGCGTGTTTACGTTCCGCTCCGTGCCAAGATTGACGCGCCGGATAAGAACCCACAATTTCCGCAGCACTGCCGTCTCCCGAGCGAGACGCTGCTCCGCTGCAGCCACAACCTCCCGAGCGTTGTGATTTTTATCCGATAAAAAGCGTGCGATTCGCACATTAATGCGCTGTAACGAGTACAGCGTTTTAGCTAGAGACGTCGACAAGTGGCATCTGTCAAGAGTCTCTTAAAGGTCAGCGCTGATTGTCGGCAAAGGACCACTACGTTTTGCTCTTAGATTCTGCTGACACTGCACAAAGTCCTTTTAACAGATGGAGAAAAGTTGACAGAGGAGTGGAGTAGAATCGAGAGTGCTCGAGGCAAAGTGTTCCATCTCGATATGCATACAGACGAAGGACTCCAGACTAACTTTTTAAATTAGGGGCACCATGCCCTGGACTTGACATTTTTAGGGAGACACCAGGGAATGTTTTGTGGAGTCTGGAGTCCTGCTCTTATTTTACTAATGGTCCAGAGGCCGCAGCTTGGAATTTTAGGGAGGAAATTGTGAACGTGTCTGAATTAAAAGTTCACCCAAAAGTAAAAGGCTGGCTAGATTTTGCATCGGGCTAGATACTTATTTGCTGTCTGATTAGGTGTGGTCATTGGAGTCAACTGTCGTTGGCAATGGTTGAAACAAATCCGTGTTTTGGAATGTAAACATCAACAATACAATACATGAAAAATTGTTAGTGGTTGTGCATGTGGGTTAGTGACAGTGGCTGTGTCCGAAATCGCTCCCTATTCCCAAAATAGTGCACTATATGGGGCGCACGGCATTTTGCAGGGGTGTCCGAATTCTCCATGTATTCTAAATAATGCACTGAAAGTATCGCACAATGCACCACAAAAAGTAGTGAGCATAGGATGTAACCTAGACCAAGCAATATAACCCATAGTGCATTGCGAGAGGTTTTAATTTTTTTTTTAAATGGCACAGCGGGAGTAAATAGCGACCGACTGTGGCTAAACGTTATAAATGTAAGAACTTTTGACTTCTTCTGATGATTGTTGAAATTCATAATTATATTTTTTATAATTATATTTTATAATAATTTTGACGGCGCTAACTCTAGTGTCCGAAATCTCGGGCGTTGCTATTGAGTGCACTATAAGTGAGTGCACTATATGGGGGGTAGGGAGTAGGGGATAGGGAGCGATTTCGGACACGGCCAGTGCCTTGCAGGGTGGGTGTGTTTGCCCGTGTAAGCAGATTCCTGGGTGGTCTTGTATGTAAGCACTGTCATAATGGATCAATGTAGAGCTGCAACCGATTAATCGATTAATCGATTATTGAAATAATCGGCAACTAATTTGATAATCGATTAATCGGCAGCAATTAATCGTTTCATGATTTGGCCTATTCTTTGCTTAAACGTGTTGCATGTATGTTGTTCCCAATGCAATTTTTCCAGTGTCGAGGCCCCAATACAATAAAGACAACACGCAAGCTTGCGTGAAAGCCCAATATGTTATAATTTAGCCTGTAAGAGTAGGCTCTTTCATGCTACTACTATAAAATGGAGATAGCGAAACAACGAAAGGTTTGTAATTTTAGCATTGCAAACTTTTAATAATGTTTCATAATCATTATTAATGCTAATAATCGTTCCGATTTTTAGAGGGAAAAATTACCAGATTAACCGATTAATCAGCCATTTTTACTGGCGATTAATCGATTATCAAAATAATCGTAAGTTGCAGCCCTAGATCAATGTATGCAAATATGTACCATTCATTTACATCCATGTCCTCATCCTCTTCGACAGAAATATGAGTACAACTTTTCTATTGAACGTGTTTCATCCATAAAATGATAATTTCACCATTGCACACATACCTTGGAATTTTTGCCTTCTCTGTGGCTCCCTTCACATTTTCTCTTCTTTGGAGTTCATTTTATTGCATTCATAACAGATTTGCCGTTTTTTTTTAAAGAGTGTTGTAGAGTTTGTAGGAATTATGGCAACCCTATGAAATGTATATAGGATCAACGTTGGCTACATGTTCATTCAAGCAGGGCTTGGAAACAAAATTATTTTTAAAACGTTCCGTTCTGAACGGTTCAGGCAGGCCTATGTTTAACGTTTTCGTTCTCAGAACCGTTCCACCACCAAAATATCGGTCCTGAACCGGTTTGGAAGGCAAAGATTTTGTTCGTTCTCAAAGTCCCTTGTGCAATATTACGCTTAGATATAGTTTATACAAAAAATATTTTAATACTTTCAAACTTCAGAGCAACTGTAGTATAGTGAAAACCTGGTTTAAAACGCCATTACATTCGCTTTCTTGTCTGTCCACAAGATGGAGCCCCAGATGCATGGGGCTTGATGACTGACAGTGAAAGTTGGATGGATGCACAACCTGAAATAGTCTCCCAAACATAGGACATGTGTAAAATATATCAAGAACAAAAAAAAAACATTTTTAACCAGTTTTGTGGATTTCTTATTGTCCCGTTTCTATTCCGGGACAGTTGAAGAAATCTTTTTTCAATTCCGTTTCTGCATTTCCACAAAATTCCATTTGTTTCCGGTTTTCGTTTTCACTCCTTGAACTGGTTCGGGGGCCTGCATTCAAGATTCAAGATTAATGTTAATTCTCCATATTGCATATACATGACAGCAGAACACATGCATGGAATTTTAGTTGGGCATGAAACATTGCTCTGAAGATCAACAGGTTATGCACTAGGTCAACACAAAAAGGAAGAAAAGCACAAAGGTTATAAAGTGGCATTGGCATAGAATCAGCACATGTAACATATTAACATATCAACCAGGCAAACCCCCTGTGTTTGGTAGCGTCACTGTACACAATATACATAATAACAGGGCTACAACAATTAGTCGAGTAATCGATGACTAATCGATTATGAAATTAGCGACAACTAATTTAATAATCGATAATCGCCAAGGAGTTGAATCATTGTTATTTTCAGCAGTTTTTTGCTGACACCACCCCCTATTGATCTACACAAATTTGATATTACTTAATAATTTCTGAAAATCCAGAATATGATTAATAATTATTCAACATTATTGATAGAAAAATATAAATCTGAAAAAGAAATTCTAAATATTAGCATACAATTGTATTGTAATGAGTTTGTGCTAAGTTGTAACTAAATTGTTGTACATTTGTTGGATATCATGAACCAAGATTGACTAAATTTCAAGTTGACAAGATTAAGGTAAAAATATCTAACAGATTAGTCGATTAATCGTTTCAATAATCGGCAATCGACTATTGAAATCATCGTTGTTGCAGTGCTACACACTAGACATAGTTATGGCTTAAAAACATGTCCCAGTCGATGCAGTCAAAACGAGCTCCTTTGCTCTCATTGCCGTGTTCAGTCCACTGTTTGTTGGTCGAAGTCACTATTTTCCGTTCTGCTGACAAGAGCTTTATATACTGGTGGTGCCCGGAGGATGGCACGCTGAGCAGCACAGAGCTATTGATTTATCTCCATCCTTCACAGAGATGGAACATTTACCCAGGACTTTGAACGTGTAGCAAGTAATGTACAGATGGAAGAAGCCCTTCAGTGGTTTGTCAACAAGGACACCGAAAATGAATGTGGGAGAAACTGGTGAAATGTACTCAAAGTTGAAAAATCATACTGTGACTGCAATTTTGCTCCTCGATCAGCCATTTTCTGGACTATAGACGCACTATAGTTTACCCGCGAAATACAGGGGGCTGGCATTTTGTCCCGTCGGGAGGAAACACTGGTGCCTAATGGTAGCCTATGGCAACTCTGGTACTTGACCGAGGAATCGAGCAAACAAAACGCACGCCAAATCAAAATCCAACCACTAGATGTTGTCTGTGACCAGTAAACACATCACCCCACTCGCTCAGTTCATAATTTTGTATAAATATTGATGAATTACAGTCAAAATCCGACTTAAAGTTACTCACCGAGTGATCACATGTTCTTCTGGACCAATAGGCTGGCTGCTTCTACTTGTAATTACAAAAGGAATGAGAAAATGGAACGAGTTGCACTGATTATTAAATCATGCGTTTGTGGGTCACAGATCCGCACGAGAGCATTTGGGTGTGGAATAGCACATCGCAAGTTACCACCATCCTCTTTAAATAACCCTGTAGGAGTGTGTTCCCACCGAATATTCATGTTGAAAAATAACCAAAAACACATCAGACTAAATGACACCGGGCAAGACGTTCAGACACCGGAAGTACCCCCCGAACTCATCCATTTAATAATCATTTTTGTCTTTTTTTCCTTTAAAACCGGAATGATTATTAACCTGAAAGGGTTTTTAGATTTTCATGTCTCACTTACTCCACTTATTGATTTTCCATTTCAGTATTCGCATGGAAGAGTCTACTCCTCCATGCTAGCTTGTAACATTGTTTTTTTTTTTTGTTTCAGTGTCCAAGCATAGTTGTTGTTCTTATTGTATATGTATAGATAGATTATGTTGTGGGTCTTGACAATGTTCAGTGTCAAAAAGAATGGGGTGGGCCATGACGCTGAGAATGGTGACATCAGGAGAAACATTAAATGCGTTAGAACGCAGGAAGAACCAAACCTTGAAGGGCTGCAACTAACGATTATTTTAATAGCCGATTAGTTGCCGATTATTGAAACGATTAGTTAATTAATCGGTTGGATATTTTTACTTTAAAAATCAAAACCCCAAATATACACAGCGACACAGGGATTAATGTTGTTAACTTTTCGGTTCAAGTTAGCAGACAAATGTACAATAATTAAGTTAATTACTCGAACACAAACTCGTTGCACTCGTTTCTACACTAATATTTTGACTGTTTTCTTCATATTCACATCTTCACATCAATAATGTTGAATAATTTTAAACATATTTTTGATTTTCAGAAATTGTCAAGTGATATCAAATTTCTGTAGAGCATTATGTGTTGGTGTCTGCGAAAAACTGCCGGCAATAACAATGTTTCCATTTCTTGGCGATTAATCGATTATGAAATTAATCGACAACTATTACAGTAATCGATTTGTCATCGATTAATCGACTAATTGTTGCACCCCTACTTGAAGCTCTTAATCGCTGCCAATTGATTGATTATCATATTTGTTGGCAACGGATTCACTTGTCGATTAGGGTCAACCATCTGTGTTATTAATCTGAACCGAAACCACATCTTCAGTTCAGTTTTGAGGGTAGCCCTGGGTAAATAATACTATTTTTACTCATGTTACAATCCCCTATTTCATTTTTTTGAAAAGGTGCCAATGTTTTCCCAGTTTGCCCATGAGTTATGGATCCCAATGTTGAGACGATTGTGGTATAAAGTAGCGTCGTGCGTTCCCATGGTGTTGCATTCTCTGCCCAGGTTCCTTCATTCATATCTGTCGCTCATAGGAAAGCTTGCTACTTTTAGCAAGGAGCTGAAAAGATCTGTCGACAATCCTCGCTGATCCACCAAACTCCATTCTCTCAGCCTCTCTCTCTCCTCCCTCGTTTACGCTCAGGTTTCTCTCCATGTCTTTATGTCTATGCCTCCCTCTCCGTTTTGTCTTTTGATTGCCCTGTCATTCTTGTTTACTTTTACCTCTCCTGCTCGCTATTTCTCTGTCGTCTGCATTTTTTTTCACATCCTGTGCTCGCCCATTTATTATTCCCCCCCCATTGTCTTCTCCGTCTTTGTATCTCTCTCTGTCTCATGGCTCCTTTCTGCCTAGTGCCTACACCCTATTCCTCTCGCCGTCTCGTCCCTTGCCGTGGGAAACCATCGTAGGGGCGTCGTGGGTGATGCAGCGTAACTTGGCAGCTGTGTAAGTTAGTGCGTGCCGTGCTTACAGCGGCGGCCTCAGACCGGCAGCTTTCCCACGGAATGGTGAGAAAGGAGATTGCGTGGACACTGGTTAGATTTCAGCCGGTGTCCTGTGGTAGATTTGAGTCAGATATCTGGAGATGTGTTCTGTAGTTGTCTCCAATTTTTTCACAGCTTACAGTAATCACAGAGAGAGTGAGAGAAAGAGAGATATTGAATATTCAATCAATACTTCAATCGTTGAAATTCATTGAACTAAACTCATTTCCCATCAAACCAGGAGCCATGTTAATCCCTTCATAATATTAAAATACAACTCATGGATAAAATTATATCAAAAGCAATAACGCATTGTGCTGCCCAGTAGCTCAGTCAGTTCGGCAGTGGAAAGGACGCATGTGCCTTAACGGCGCGGTGAGTCGGTGGTTCGAATCCCACCACCGACGTATTTCCTGCATGTCTACCCCCCATCTTCACCTGTTTCCACTAACCCTAATAAATAAAGCTTGGGAAAAAAACAGCCTGAATGGGCTGGAAAAAACATTTTTAAAAAAGCAATACCGCATTAACAACTCCTGAGGTATTGTTTTTAATGTAATTATTTTTATTGCTCTATTGTTTTATGGTTTAGGTGATTTCGGAATAACTATTAATCATAGTTTACAGTTAAAATAAAGCAATATACTGCTTGCTTGATTTGATAATGTTAATGTATCTATATAGCTCTATATCTACATCTATATATTAATATTATAATTGCTTTAGGCTGGGAAAAGGGGGTCCTTGGGATTAAAAAGGTTAAGAAACCCTGGTCTAGGCAACACTTAGGTCAATTTGTTAGACTGGGTGGCGACTTCCCAAAGCCGAGTTCCCCGAGTCCTTAAGTCCCCACTTCAGGCGAACTGCAGAGTGTTTTCTTTGGCCCAAAGACATGTACCATGGGTGCTTCCCATGCCTTGCTTATTAAGGATGTGCGGCCACTTGACTGGGAGGTTTACAGTGCACACTTGTTCCACCTTTTACAATCTTAAAGAGTTAAAACCCTCGACATCACCCCAACAGCTAAATATCTGTCAGTCTTTTTGGTGTTCTCCCTCTCGCCATGCCCAGAAACTCACAACGTTGGCACATAGTTTAGCCTCATATGGCCCGGGAAGCGTAGCCAGTTCTTATTTTCATCTGGGATGTTTATTTTGAGTAAATAATAGTAGGCTTGATACTGTTATGGGAATGTGACTTGTAGAGCCACGCCTCCATTGTCTTGATTGGCTACGAGCAGTGCCATCATCAGATGTCCCCTACAATACCCCCTGTTGCTTCCTGATGTGTGGGTTCGGCCATGTTACCTGTTTAGCTCATAGCTTAGCTTAGCTAGCCGATACCCACACATCACGAAGTAACACTGATTTGTAGCCGATGGGAGGGGACATCCGATGATGTCACAGTGGCTCTGCAAGTCACATTTCCAAAACAATACCTAGACGCCCCTACTTGGCAAATTTTGGAGTCCAGTTAGAATTTATTTATACACTTATGAGTCTCAAGGCATGTTATTTGTCGGATGTGGTTTTAAATGAGAGCTGGAGAGATTTAGCGTTAGCTGGCACACAGCTGGGAGATTTAAATAATATATAAATATATATAAAATA
>OMKY01208574.1:0-11952 GCA_900302395.1 Bregmaceros cantori
CTGTTAAATTTATTATTTCCTGAAAAAAAAGTTGAAATTAAAGTAAATAATTTAAACGTAACTTAATGTGGGCCACTGCCTAATGTGAGACACCTAAGCTCCAGTCTCTCTGGCTCCTCCCTAAACTAATGAATATCAGTGAAACTATGGTAAAAGCAAACTCTGGTAATATGACTAACATTAAGTTTGACTGTTCAACACTACATTTCACTGTCCCACATTAGGAAGTTGCAAACAAGGGCTCACAATAGGGCAATCCATCCTATACTGTGCCTGACTTTTGGCTTTTGAACTTTGAACGAAGCCTCGGGGAGACTGCTAAGGGAAGACGATATCGCCATTATATACACAAGTTGATGAACCAGCTTTCCTTGTACTCGCCACAAAGTATATATTACATCAGAACTCGTTGGACCAGGCGCCTCATTTTCATAGTTTTGGCACAGACTCATGATGCTTATTGAACGATTATTAATAGTGGAGAGGGCAAATCTAGACCTAGAATGTAAACGTCCTGCCATGTTTTGGTTGCAAAGTGGTGTTGTGACTGATAAGCAGATCAACTTCACTGAAGAACGGCACTAATTCGAAGCAACCGATTTGGGCAAACAGAGCTCAGATGTTGCTGTATTTTAACAATAGGGCCGTTGCACGTGACATCATGGCTTGGCGGCCGCAGACATTTTTCTGGTATCATGTACGGTGAAGTATCGATCGTACACATATACGTACAATTAAGTGGCATTACTGGCCACTTCACAGTTACTATGCAGCCTTGAATCGAAATCAAGTTTATTGCCCTTGTCAATACAAGCTCACAGACTGTTTTTTTCTTGTTATTGTGCAAGGGGGCAGGGTCCACGGATAGAGTACAACAGGGACACAGGCATGCTACAACTCGAGTTCAGTCAGCAGGTAATAAATAAATACATACATAAATATAAATAAATCACAAAGAAAGTTATAAGGAAACTACTTGGGAAGTGGATTGCCCTAATGTTAGCCTTTTTTGCAAATTCCTAATGTGGGACAGTCAGTTGCCTAATGTGGTACAATGAAATGTAGTCTTGAAGAGTTGAACTTAATGTTACACATTAATTGTGACACATAACCATAGTCTGCTTTTACCATAGTTTCACCGACATTCATTAGTTTAGGGAGGAGCCAGAGCCACTGGCGCTTAGGTGTCCCTCATTAGGCTGTGGCCCACATTAGGGTAATTCACCCTACCAATATACAGGGCCAATCTGTGAACTACTACTACTACTACTACCCCACATATAGTGGGGGTAGTAGTAGTAGGAGTGTTGGGGTCAGAAAGTGACAGTGCAGCAGACTCCACTGAAGCTACCTGTCATTCAGTAGCGATACAGCAACAGTGAAGAAGTTATTCTTCTGTCATGAGGTCCTGGTTGTAATGAATCGGAACCTCTTTCTTGAGAGATGTAACGTGAACAGAAAGTTTGGAGGGGTTCATATCTTCAAACCCATCTTTACTCTGTGACGCATGTGTGCTGCTAACCTACTGCTAACCCTGTGCTGCTAACCTACTTCAGAAAGATGAGGCCACGTGTCAAGGGATTTGAAGAGGCCAACAATCTCAACTCATTTGTCGGTACGCTTCAAAGTTAATATTATGATCAATCACCAGGTGGCAGAGTCATCCAGACAGTTTACTCCCCGGAGCGCTGCCAGTAAACACTCTCTATGTCAGGGAACCGATGGCAAAATAATAACATTACACAACCGTAATATACTTTATAGTCCTTGACAGTCTGGCATAATGATCACAATACCCTTCTATAAACAATGAGTTCTCTATTATTATTATTGAATAAAATAAAATAATTATTTTAGACTGACAGAACTCAAACCAATAATGGATATAATTAAAAACATATCTCTAAAATTCTATGGCCACATAAATCAATCCCAATTTGACCTAACAAAACTCGGATGGGTTAGAGTAAAAGAAGGTAAAAGAAGCCGAGAGGGACAATCCAAATGATGGCGTGACAACATCTTCTAAGAGTAACGGAATCCCTTACTTTGCTTTTAAAATGTGATAATGCATTTATAGAACTATGTTACAGTTTTTAATACGTAACTTGTAACAGTAAGGGACTACATTTAAAAGGTAGCCTTCACAATATATATGAATATACTGTTTACTCCCAGGCATAATAGTTTTTTCCAGTTGCTACAAGTTACAGTTGCTATAAAGTTACAAGTGTGCGTCCAGCCATTTGACACATTTGCCAAACTTCACACAATTAGCAGAGTATCAGAATTTTCTAGCCATACTATTTACATATTTCATATTATTTACATATGTTCAATGTCAATAAACACATTTCCACAATGTATACATTTTCATATCGTACTTCATATACCTTGTGTAATGAAAGTGAAGTGTCTGACAGACATTTAATTCATGAGTCATATATACATGGTTTTGGTAACATTACTATTTGCAGAGAAATGAAGTATTTGTTCAACAGTATTTGTGCATTTGGCCTGCTGTGTTTCTTAGGTGTCACTAGGTGTTAAGAGTTTAGGAAAGGTATCCAATATATGGGTAAGCACTTGTTAGCAATTGGAAGAAACGGTAATAGTACTGTAATATAATAGTAGGCCTACTATAATACAATAGCACTGTAATATATATTAAAGCCCAATTCACACTGGACTTTTATTACCTATGGACCCCTGGTAATTCTGAATAATTGTGGAGGACATCTGAGTTTCATTTGACATGTGAATGCTCGATGTCAGTGTTTTGCAAAGTAATAGTTCCACTGCGAGTTACCTACTGTGATTTGGCGAAACACGGTTTGAATTCTGAATTTGTTCAACTTTGTTAATGCACGCACACACGTGCGGGTGTGTGAGAGTGAAGTCTGTGTATGTGTGTACACGTGTGGGCAAGCAAAAATACGGCACATGCGTCATAATGTCTTTCAAATTGAGCAAGAGACAGGCTTTTACTAATCTCGTCAGATCGCATGAAAAATAACACTGACGTCAGGGCGTAATTACGAATTACCAGAGGTCCCCACGTAATTCAATGGCAGTGCGAATTTGGCTTAAGGCTCAAATTATAACGTGTAATGTAAATCACAACCAAACAACACAGACACAGAAACGTGCAGAGGGCACACACTCAGTCGGTCTCACAGTAAAATTTAAGGTCGGCCAGAACCCACAGAATTTCCCTGGTGCATGTTGGCAGAGCTGTGTGTAGCCGGTTTGCCAAGGCTCATTATCATGAACAACGCTGACTGTTTTCTTGGGAACGGTCTAAGGGAAGAAATGAAAAGTGCATTTTTACTGTAATATCACAGAACACCTGCACGGGGATGACTTTACATGAGTGTGTGCGTGTGTTTCTGTGTGCAGTTGTGTGTGTCTGCATGTGAGTGTGCATGGTGCGTGTGTGTATGTGTGTGTGTGTGTTTGACTGCAAAGGAGGTAAGGTGTGTCAACTGTGTCAAAGTGCGCCAGGTTAATATCAATCACGCAGACATCCTGAATACCGTGGGAATGCTTTCTCGATACGAGTTTGCCTGGAGTGGGCAAGGCACGTTCCAACTTGCCAGTTGTTGTGTGTGTGTGTGTGTGTGTGTGTGTGTGTGCGCACGCACGCACGCACGCAAGTGTGTATGCACATGTGCCATTAATCATTACTAATAGTAGAAGTTGATTTGTGTGACAGACGCACACACACACAGATATAGGTATTGTTTTCTTCTCACCTTCCTCTTTTTTTCCAACTTATTTTTCTCAGTTTAACCCCTAGACGTCTTGCAAACAAACACAGGCTCATTGCAAACAACATATAGACTATAGATATATTTTGATCCAAATATTGGTGGAGCTGTAAACATCACTAAAAAAATTATGAAAGTAAAACATCAAACATCAAAAGGTTCCACATAGACCTTAGGACTTGGGAAGTCGTGGCAACAAACAGGTGGACATGGAGAAAAGTTGTCCGTGAGGGTGCTGCACACTATAATATTTAAAAGAATAATTCTGCATCGTTATGCAGGAGACAAACGCAGACTCAAAAACGAAAGAGTATCCACCGAACAGGTCAAAACTCAAAACCCACCTCCACCACTTTCACCTGCCCACGCCGCGCAAGAATAATGGGGTCCAGGATCGGCCTCCACGACCCACAAGGACCAAGACGGCGGACAGTCACACTCGACTACAAGTGACCGCCGACGATGATGATGATGAAGATGTTTTATGAATGGCAAGGTTTAAAGACATACTGAGGCTTGCATTTAAATAAGCGATGTGTCATGGAACAATAAAGTAACTAAATAGTATTTCAAGTGTTCTGGGAAATTAATTGTATATGTCATACTCATTATGGGTAAAAAGTAATGCATTAGATTGCTAGTCTCTGCAAAATCTAAGAATCAAAGTAAACATCACTGAACATTGCATGGCATTGAAAGTGTACATATGATGCCTTTTAAATTGGATTCACTTAAACTGTTTAAAATGTAGCCGGCAGAGAGAGCTGTACACATGGGAGAATACAGGCAGCTGTAGACCTTATGTAACATGCAGATGTGTACGCGGTCAGAGCTGCAGGTGGTTGAATTATCAGAATGTTTTTTTGATATGTGTGTATTAGAGATCTTCGGATTGCTTCTGAACCCCCTGGATCCGGAAAAAAATCACATGTTAATTAAGTTCCGGCGGTTGTCGTTGAAGCACTAAACAAAATTACATAATTTCCCACAATATTCGGTGGTTTGCAGGCGGGTGTGGTTTTGAAAATCATTGAAAGTGGATACATATGCATTGCAGCGGTTGCGGATGAAGCCATCTGCTCATCTCTAGTGTCTATTTATATCTGTGTACCACACTTTGATGTTGCGCTTTGCAGTTGCAAACACATTTTTTAAATTCCTCAATATCTTCACACCTTATACAGGATCCCACAAGAAAGCGCAACGTGCACCCGTTGAAGTTGTATAGGTGTGATCAGACATGCATCCACACGATTCCACGTGTGTGCACGCGCGTGCACACACACACACACACACACTTGTCAAATTAGTGCCTGCAGGAAAAATGTCATTGGAATGTGTCGACACCACCACAGCTGATGGTGTCAGGATAGTTAGTGTGTGTGTGCGACACATGCTTATGTGTGTCAAGTGTAAAGGATGGCTTCAGAATATAGAAACTTCTTATTTTGTCCCTCACTGATATCTTTGAAATCCAATAAGTTCCTCACTGTGACAGGTGCTTGGCTCGTTTAGCAAGTGTAGTGTGCAAAGTGCACCTTCTTCATTGCAAGACAACACCGCAGGGTTAAAAGATATTTCAAGCAGGAATTCAAGATACAATTCTGCTATTGTTCATAATCACTGCTCAGTTTTTGTTGGAGGCAAAAAGCTTTTTGTAATTTTTTTGAAGCCTCAATGAATAGATTTATTGCATTTTCTTTTAAAGATCATGAGTGATTGGAAACGGCCATTGGGGGTGGTTGCCAGGGGAAAGGGAATAAGGATCACACGCAGGTGCGACTCGAGAGACAAAGAGTTGTCAACCGTGCTGTTAAACGTGCGTAGTTCAAACTAAGTTTTACTTATTGACTTTGTATGATTTATTGAAAGATTAAGGGTACTGCTGCTCGTTAGTTGAATTAAAATAAATTAATTGACATGTTCCACCTGGGATTGATAATTGAACCATGATTTTGGTCTGATTGACCTGCTCTTTCTGTAACAACCTTGTCGCACTAATGTATTAAACTTGACTTTATAGCATCTTATATTTCTTGAGGGTTTTTTTTTTGCTCCTTTTAATTTTTTTTTTCTCTCAACAGTTTTACACTATCTACCGACAAAAATCCTAGTCTGTGAACCTGTATCATTGACAATGGCAATAAACTGAATTCTGATTCTGTTTCTGAAATTCCAACTCAGTCGCCCTACTGTGCAAACTACAAGTAAAGGCTGTACAGTTTTCATACATTATTATCGTGCCTTTTATTTTTGATGACAGTAGGACGCTACAATGTGCTGCTACCTGATGTTTTTTAATGACAGCTTGGGATTGACGGAGATTGAGGCGTGAGTCACGGGGTGCTTGAGGTGACATGACCTGAGAGAACCTGCTGCGGACAAGCCTGATCAAACAAACATGATGTCATTGTATGATGTGCAGTAATGCCATTCATTATTAGAGTGGATTATTTTGTTTTATTTTGTTTATTTTGGATTTATTTTTGTTTCGAAATTCGTTTTTTATTCTTTATTGAGAGAGGTAGTGATAGAATTAAATTGGTAACTGAGAAGAGTCGGGGGGAAGATATTAGGGACGAGCGACCACATTCCATAACGCATCGCGATGCGTCCTTGGGAGGAGCTCATTATACGTAGTGTGTGCACTGTTGATACACACCTCAATTTAAACACGAACAAACAAAAAGTAGTTAGGTGGTAGAAATGGCCCGTATCGAGAATATAAATGAAATATTCAAGTCGTTACAGAGACCTCGCAAATCCCGCCGCACTCACACTCACACACATCAACACACACAGCGAAGCAGCCCGCGTTGATAAGCACACACACAGACGTGTGCATGCTCCGCTGCTGGGCAGGGCTGTGCACGCGTACATGCACGCGTAGACATCCAGTGGATCGCGGTGAACACGCGTGCGCACACACTCACACGCGGCGAATGTAAACATCCCCGTCTGTCACAAGCTCCGGCAGGAGGCGGAAATGCAGGTTGAGCAGCGGGCGCGCTCCACCTGAAATGGAAGAAGGCTTCCTCGATTGCAGAAACGCTGAAGAAGGGATTAGAACCCCTCTCTAGAATGGTCTGGGGGGTGCACTCTGCCACAGGCCCCCTGAGTGGGTTATTTCTATAAAAAGTATGCACAACAGAAGTAAAAAAAGGAAGAGAACGGACACCTGCACGTGGTACTATCCCCGGGCCCGACACACCAGGCAAACCACCTACATCCATCACCAGAACAGCACTGGACTGGAGCCCCCAGGGCATGAGAAAGGAAGGCCATGACTGTCATGGAAAAGAGGTGTCAGAAAAGACCTGTCGTACGCCAACTCCTCTTGGCAGGACGCTAAAAAGGCTGCATGCCACCGCAGCAGATGGGGAGTCTTCACCAAGTCCCTATGCTCGAGAGCGGGTAGATGATTAAGTGACGTTAAGAAGTTAAGGCTTGCCTTAAACATGATTTTAAACCGCTTGCCTTCTAAATCTTTCTTCTCAGTGGTTGCAGATTCCAACAAGTGTTAAAATAGAGATGTCACCCGCCCCAATCCCCTCACAAAAAAAAAGTCTCCAGACCACTTGCACCCGACACACTCCCCTACCTCTCGTATCCGACAAGCCAGAACCATCGATTTGTTGGTGTAACACACTGTGCGCACTGTGCTCCCATCCAGGTCTCTATTGTCTTGAGGAAAATGTAGTATGAGAGATGTAAATCATTTAACAAGTGGATAATGAAGTTATGACAGCATACAACACAATGTGTTATGTGCAACACAATGTGCAACTGTGATAATGTGATTGATAATCTAAGTAAGAGAGTCAAAAGTAATGCAGTTGAGTATACAATGTAGAGACAACATTAAAGTTATGGCAACATAGTTGAACAGTTTTATTAAATTGTATTTTGTGTGTGTTTCTTTTATTTTCAAGTTATTTCTTGGGTGCAAGTGCTGTTTTTCATTCTTTTACTGTGAGAGACAGTGACAGGATTAAATTGGAAACTGGGATGAAGAGTCAGGGGGACATTGCAGAAAAGCCGGAGCAGGGATTAGAAACCGCGGCACTGCTTGACCTATGGTCCAGGCTCTATAACCACTCTGCCACTGCGTACTGTGTGTTTCCTAAGTTGTATTCAGAGTTTATCAAATCCATTGAAGATTAAGTGAAAATGACCGTTCCAATGCACCACACCATTCGTAGCCTGTGTTCATGTTCTGTCCTGCCAATTATAACATATATGATCTTTTTTGGTAGCTCTTGGCATCTGTTGAGCATAAACATCACAGAGAGAAATTAAATGCCAGCTGCTTGCGCCACTGACTGATAAACATTTTGCGCATTCTCTCTTTAATGCTTGGTGAGACTACTAACGAACTCCACCTCTAACCTCTTCGAGTTAGTGAACATGTCGTCCATGGGTCCACTGAAGGGATCAAATGAAGAGTGAAAAGTCCAGAGAGGCCTTGCCGGGTCACAGGGTCAATGTCTGTTTATAGTGAGAGTCTGTCCGACACCCTGACCCTTGGACATCTTCCCCACCCCGGGGAGTGCTTATAATGTGGTCATGGGTGGGACTGTCTGTAAAAAGGATAGATAGATGAAAGGAGGGCTTAATAGATATAGCTGATTCAGATCCAGTTAAATAGCCGTTAGGGTGGCTTTCCCTAATGTGGGCCCTTTTTTTGGTGCTGCCTAATGTGGGGCAGTCAATTGCCTAGGTGGAACAGTGAAATGTAGTGTTGAACAAATGAAGTTAATGTTAGACCCATTTCCATAGTTTGCTTTTATCATAGTTTCACTGACATTCATTAATTTATTACCTATGCTACCACTGGAGCATAGGTGTTCCACATTAGGTAGTGGCCCACATTAGGGCAATCCACCCTCGGCCAGGGGCCACAATGATTTCTAAGGAGCATTTGGACTTGCAATGAAATTGATCAAACCTGGAAATGTAAATGTATAAAAATGTGAAAAGTGCAAAGGTTTTTTTTTTTTGCCGGAAGCTTTGTTTTATTATATTATTGACAGCGTTAGTGCGACTAAAACTACTGTTAAAAGTATTAAAATCATGCGCTGCAAGACAAATTCCACTGAAGTTTTCAGGAGAATAGTTTTCTTCGTTTTTCAGTTTGAAACAAACAAAAAAAACACTAGTCCACAGTTCCAAGTAAAGTGAAAAAAGAAGACACGTGTTCCATGGCTGTACCGCTAGCCACAGAACTGGCTGACCTACACAGCCATCCAGTGGCTCGTATTCACACCACCATGCCAATGTTTGTACAATGCATGATAAACTAGGGCCAGAGACGGCATGTCATCGGGCGTGCAACTAGAGATAGTATAAATAGCGAGAGGGTGACATGGGGGCATGGTTAGAAGTGATTCCAATTCATTTCTAGACGGCGGTGCAATTGTCTATTCAATTGTTTCCCTTAGGGACCCATGTTTTACAGTGGCCTTGGCAACATTATAGGCAGTGTCAAAAACTTGGTGATCGCAGTGGAAAGCAATGCTCATTTTTAGAACGTTGTTTATGCCTAGGGGAATCTCACTCGTTTATAACTCTTATTCTTTCATGAGAATGTTGATATGTTCTAATGTCACCTTGACAGGGATTTCAGTGACCGCCTTCCTCATCTCCGTATTCTTCCAGAACATCTGGTCGCGTGAGCATTAAAAACGCCCCCAGGTTTATTCTATTTGATTGCTGGTGTACTTCCATTGTATGGTGGCGCTCTCTGGTGGATAGAGCTTGTAATTACATCACAAGACAACCGCATCAACGGTATTTCCGCTAACCGGACAATCCCACTAGAAGGCAGCGTGGCCACACTGGCCAGAGCGAGTGCGTGGATAAAGCCAAGGGCAAAATGTTGAAAAACATGAGGGATACGAGGGATATTTAGAATGCAATTAAAGTGAATAACATCATTTCTATACTTGGACAGGGGTATGAACTAATTTTTACCACTAAGTAAAACACATCGAAATAAAAATCTGAATTTTAAACAAACTACTTCAGTTCAAGTATTTAAGTATTTTAACCCTTTTATTGCCAAGAAATTCCACGCCAAAATTAAACGGCAACATTTAAAATATTTTGCAACACACAAACTTAATTATGGTTGAATGAACGAATCAAATGGTGAGTTTAATTTCAAATCAGAGTTCAAACACGGGTAGCAAGTGAGGTGATCAGGGTAACAGGGAGCAGCTGGGGAGACAGGACACGTGCAGATGGTAGGAATGTGTGCAGATGGCAGGAATGTAGACAGGGCAGGTGCAGAGGGAAAGCGGGTGCTCATGACACCCTGATGTGATTATACACAATCTACAATCAGTACCCGTGAGTAATTATTCTTTCAGAAGTGTGCACGTTAAAAATTGTGCTCACCCACTGGCTTAAAACAACCCACATCCTTTTATGAATATTTAAAAGTGCGTTTTACACACACGCGTGTAACATGCACTGTGTGCGAACAGATGTGCGCATGCTATAGGTCTAATAACGAAGGACGAGAAGAGTGACGTTTGCTGTATGCCATATGTCTCCCGTGGAATATGCACGCTTTACGCACACTATTGTAAACATGTAGCAGCAGGATTTCTCTGGTTTCTGTGGGGATATCTGTTCATCTGATCTTTCATTGCGCTTAAGTAAACCAATCGTTTCCAACAAATTATGTGTGCATCCAAACTCTACTCCACACCGAGTGGACGGGGAGGAAGATGTTGATGGAGGAACTGCGAAATGGTGAATTTGCACTGAGTGACAATGAGAGTCAGGCAACGTTGGAGGAGGGGTCTGACACAAGAAAGGTAGCGAACGACAGCTGCGGCAGGGAGCAGGATACATCAGACGACCCTGCTTGCTGTCCACCTGCACAGCTGACCTTGACCCCAGAGTCCGTAGTCAAGCCACCATATCCGTACATATAGCGCTCATCAGTCATCACCATGGACATACTACAGAGCACCAAAAAGCGCCTGTTCGTTCACCAGCCGCAAGTTCATGTACTACCGTGACAAGTTTCCAGCCTGGCAGGTTGGTACTCAGGGAGAGTATAGAGCAGACCTGGGCACGGTGCGGCCCGCGGGCCGCATGCGGCCCTTTGGATGTATCTGACCGGCCCGCTTAAGACTAATTATATATGTTACGAGGTCGATGCGAGATCGATGCGTAAAGAAGATAAATAGAGGTCGACTCAGTCTTCTCATCATAGCTGAGGCATTATTTAATCTTCAGACAAAGACAGCATGACATGCACACAGCTACTCCTATGAGCGCTGGGCACCGACTCTGAACTCTGAGCAAGTCAGTCTGCCCCACCACAGTCATTGTGATGTCACACAATGTCAGATCTCATGATCTATTCACAAACTATTTACAATTATAGAGAGCGTATTCTCTTTGCTTGCTGTTACCTGAAAACAAAAAATACAAATTACACTTTACCACCAAACATGTACTGAGCAAACTTTTTCAGCAATCATTTGGTCACTAGGACAATACTCCTAATCTGGTTTCTGACTGTAGCCTTCTGCTACGAATCTTGCCTTGTATTTGAAATGTCCATGTCCATCAAAAAAATCATTTTGAGTCCATACACCCTTCTACCCCCCACTGCTCGTTTGCCCGGTGGTAATTGGGTAAGGGTGAATGTCCCATTCTCCGTCAGTGACTGCATCTCCTCGTCCATAGCATCCTTCCACTGCTTGGAGTCAGATGAGGTGATTGCTTCCTGGTAGCTTTGAGGAATATCACATACCGCTCTGTAGCATGAGTCCACGCATGCTTGTAGTGTATCCTCTGCGTCACCGGTTTCATAGTCCTGTAGGTACGCTGGCTTCTTCCTTGCCCTTGGTGGGTTTCTCTTGGTTGTCGCCTCTGTGACTTTACCTGGCTGGGTACATTCAGCCTGTACAAGCACATTCTCAGAAACACCCTTTTCAACACTTTGACCTGTCATATTTTGAATTATCAACGTCAACATTCTCTTTGTTGTCGTTCCCATTGGGAAGTAGTTCCCTGTCAACATAGACAACATATGACTCAGTTGTCTGTGTTTCCACTTCTTTTCCTGTTTTGGTTATGCATTGATCAACATCCTCAACTTCAACAATGGGTAAGTAATACAATTTTCCACTTTCATGTATTTCCAATCTGTCACCACTCT
>OMKY01208575.1:7811-23033 GCA_900302395.1 Bregmaceros cantori
GACAGGAACGAAGGAGGGCTCGTAGTGTGTTGCCATAATATACATTCTAACAGTGGTCCCCTAAGTACCCACAGGACCTTAAAGGGAAGCAAAATTTACTCCACAAAAAAGCTACTTAAGTAGTGGAAGTACTGAGTTGCTTTCAGCGAGAGAGCCCGAGAGAGAGAGAGCGCCCGAGAGGGAGAGAGAGTGTGAGTGCCCGAGAGGGAGAAAGAGCATCAGAGAGAGAGAGAATGAGAGAGAAATTAAGCGCCCAAGAGAGAGGGAACGAGTGTCGCTAAAGTTAATGTAACGAGTAGAGAATTGCTGACATCTCAGTAAAGAGTACTTTTTTCAACTCAAATTTACTCAAGTAAAAGTAGAAAGTAAATTGTGAAAAATGTACTCCAAAAGTAAAAAGAAGTACACACAAAAAAAATTTAACGGTGTAAATGTAATGCGTTACTGCCCACCAAGTAACGATGGGATGAGATGTGACAAGCTTTGGTCTCTGCTTGTTTGAATGTCTGAACACTCCTCCTCTTCAACACCACTGGCAGGAAAACCATGGGAAAGCTCCCTGCGTCAGCCGCGGCTGTGACGTCACTTCCGTTGTGTAAAAAAAATTGTGCGTGTTTTTGTGTGTGTGTGTGTGTGTTTGTGTGTGTCGGCGTGTCAAGCCAACGGCGACAAGAACCAACGGCGACTAGGATGGTTTTAGCCGCGGCGCATTCGGACGTCTAGGGTTTTTAAGGCCGCGCCGCCCGACCGGGGGGGAAGAGTTCGTCGGGACCGGGACCGGGTCCGGAGGTTTCTGTTTTGCTGCGGGGAGGGGGGCGTTAGTCGTATGCTAACAGCTAGCCGGAGCCGCAAGCTTGAATTGGATCGTTAGCCGCTTGCTAACGGGGAGCTAGCCGTGCTAACGGGAAGCTAGCCTTGCTAACGGGCAGCTAGCTTTTGCTAACGGGAAGCTAGCCGTGCTAACGGAGAGCTAGCCTGCTAGCTGACCGCCCCCCTCTCTGATCTGCAGCCGTCATGGGGAACGCTGCGACCGCCAAGAAAGGCAACGAGCAAGAGAGCGGTAAGCAGGAGTTAGAGGGGTTGGAACGTTCCAGAACGTTCCCCAGAACCGTTCCGTGTGTTTATTGATCAACACTGGTGCTTGCATGGTATGAACACTATAACACCCAGCCTGTTGACTCTGCCTGGAGGTCTCAGCGCTGACATGGACTGGGGACAAAATGTATTGCAAGAAGAAGGAGACGAGAGGAACCAGAAGAAAGTGATAGAGGGAGGTCTATAAGCGGAGAGGTGCAGACTAGAGGGTTAGAGAGGCGAGGATGGATGGAGGGAGAGAGAGAGTGGGGGAGAGGTGGAAGACAAGTGAGTAGGATCTCCCCGTCTCCCTGTTTCCGTATTGTCACTTGTGGGAGTTGGACAGCCCTGGTGGTGGTGGTGGATGCCCATATAAGCTAATTTCTATCCTGACGGGTTGGATCGCGAATAGGGACGTGTTGGGGATCTAGAGTAGGGCTGAAACAATTAGTTGATTAATCAATGACTAATCGATTTATAGAATTAATCGGCAACGACTGTAATGATCGATTTATCGCCAAGAAATTTGATCTTTGTCATTTTCCCAGTTTTGTGTTGACATTACCCCAATTGGTCCAGGTAAATTTGATATTAATACATCATATTTGAAAATATGAAATATTAAATGGTCATAACTGAAAAAAGAACAAAAACATCAAATCTAATAAAAATTCTGAATATTACGGTATAAATTGTCTCGGAGAAAGTAACTTGTGCATTTGTTGGTTAAGAAGAACCAAATTTGACTAGATTTGAAGTTCACGGGCAAGAATGATCAGCGCACGGGTGGGAATTGAAACACTTATTGAAGGAATGAAAGCATGGCAAGGCAAGATGTTATGGGACCAAGATGGAGCTAGCTTAGCTAGACGAGATGACTAATGAATTATTGACTCAATAATGATACTAAGGTTGCCAACAGTCAGGTAGGTTAGTAGAGTCAGGAAGACCCGACGGCAGTTGATGGAAGCCTAGGGCGTGACGTGAAACCGCCATTGGTCGTGAGGGAAGTAGGCGACAGTCCTTTACCAGGTAAGACGGCAAGCTGTTAGCAGAAACAAGTAAAGAGTTAGCGAGAGGGAACTCTGAGTGGGTGGAGTGAGAATGAGGATCGAGTGTGGGGCAGTGGATCCTTGTGCTCCGATGAGGGGCCTAGGGTACAGCTCATCGGAGCCGAAAAATAGATAAAACATTAATAAGATTAATCTCTTGCAATTGTTGTTCAGCGTTAACATTTTGGTGATTTTCTAAAAGAAGAAACATCCAACCGATTAATTGACTAATCGTTTAAATTATCGACAACTAGTCGATTATTAAAATGATCGTTAGTTGCAGCCCTAGTCTAGAGAAACCGGAGGCGTGGGAATATATTTAGGGGGTCCTGCAGCAGGGTTCGTACCTGGTCTGTAGAAAGTAAAAAAAAAAAGTATTAAATCCAGAAACAAAAATGTTGGGTCTTAAATGTCTTAAACACGCCCACATTCTCATTCCAGGTCTAACATCAAGTGTTTTACATTGAAAATGACTTTGGCTGTGTCCCAAATCACTCCCTATGCCAGTATCCCCTACTGCTTACTCGCCATATAGTGCACTCACTTATAGTGCACTCAACAGCAACAGCCGACATTTCGGACACTAGAGTTGGCGCCGTCAAAATTATTATAAGATATGATTATAAAAAATATTATAAAATTAAACAATAATCAGAAAAAGTCCTTACAGTTATAACGATTTGCTGTGGTCTGTCGTTATTTACTCCCACCGTGCCATATTTTTGAAGTTTAGGTCATTTTTAAAACATCTCACAATGCATTATGGGTTATTTGGGTACATCTGATGCTCACTACTTTTTGCGGTGCATTGTGGGATACTTTCAGTGCACTATATAGGGTACATGGAGAATTCGGAGATGGCGTGTGCCCCATATAGTGCTATATTACTCTACTTATCCCCCATATAGTACTGTATGGGGCATTGGGAGCGATTTCGAACACAGCCATTCACTAGTTTGTGAAGTGTCTCAGAAAAACGTGCCTGTTGCGCTGTTGTTTTGGTTGTCTATGCGCTGAAACCCTAATGAATTGGCTCCGTGTGTCTGCGACAGCGTTTCTTTTCACATGTTTGTTTCTGTGAGTATGCCACCGCTATTGGTCAAGAATTGATCATGTGGGGCTGTGGGCACGGTTTGTTTGTGAAATGGGTAAACATAATTCGATTGTTCATTTTGTTTTGAGTTATTTTTGTAATAGTTCAAATCGTTCACGTAATGATTTGACAAATGTCTAAAAAGACGCCTGTCTCTCGCCCCACTTACAACCACTACCAGCACCAACTCTGATTTTATCAGCGAGTTAATTTGTTCGCTCTGCATCTCATGTGACAATGTGACAGTAGCGGTCCACGCTCACATAACAGTACGGCACTGTCTGTTGTTGACTCTGGCAGGATTGGCGTGTCTCCATTTCGGAGGCACACAATCTGTTTAATATAGTTTTGCATCATTTTAATGAAAGCTTCAGTGCAACTCTTTTAGTGTTGAATGGCTGGCATTTTGGCCAGGGCTCCGAACCGGTTCAAGGAACGAAAACCGGAAACGAACAGAATTTTACGAGGAGCGGAAACGAAAAAAAAAAAATCTTCTACTGTTCTGGAACAGAAATGGAGCATTATGAAATCTACAAAAACGTTAACTTTTTTGTTCTCTATATATTTTAACATATCCCATGTCTGGGAGACTATTTGCGTCCTCTTCCACTGTCAGCCGCCAAGCTCCATGCATCTGGGGCTCCATCTTGTGGACACACGCAGAAGTGAATGTAATCTAAGATTAACATTGCACACTACAAGGAAGAACAAAAATGTTGTGTTCTGCTTGCGGTTCAGGACCAATCATTTGGTGACGGAACGGTTTCGAGAACAAAAATGTTAAACGTAGGCCTGCCTGAACAGTTCAGAAGGGAACTTTTAAAAAATAATTTATTTTTCAAGCTCTGATTTTGGCACTGAAAGAGTTGATTGTGTGCCGCTCTCCATAAATAAAAAGTTGTACGGTACCTACAAAATTATTTCGCAAGTTGTAGAGTTATGTCTCTCGCAATTTTCACCCTTTTATGACTTTGTAACAACATTACAGTAATAAAGGTACTTGAAAAACAATTTACATGAATGTTAGCGTTTTAGAAATAAATGGGCAATAAATCTGTTATCGGCATTGTTTATTCCTCAATGCCTGTATTGCTAATTAAGGCAATTGAAGTTGACCCTGAATTCACTTTGGGCTGTTAAACACATCAGTTCACAGTCGGGGTTAAATAGGAACAGTGAAAGTGAGTGCTTTCATCTTCACCCCTATTTGAGGGCTATGCTAACAAAGTACGGCTGTGTGCAGGGTGAGTGCATAGAAATACGTATCGACTGGGCTAAGATCAGCGGCAGATATTTCAATATGAGTTATGTCTTCCTTTAATCTCCATCGTGCTGTCTATACAAACACACCCCCTCCCTCACAGAAACACGCCCGCGATCAGCTGCACGGCAGCTGGGGTGGGGGGGTGCAATGTCATTGACATTGCCGTCTCTCTGGCCGGTTTCAGGCATAACGTGACTCAGTCGCCCCAGCTGATGTGTGGGTGACTCCTGTCTGCATCCGTTCTATCAGTTTCTTTTTGTCAGTCATCCGCGGCCGCCGACAAACTGTTCTGTTTTGCAGCCTTCAAAACCACACTGCATAATCACGATAGCCCCGCCTCCTACACACCACGTTACCCAGAAAGGATAGCTTTGTTTCCATAACAACAGACTTTTTTTCCCAAAATCAATTGGAAACCAATTCCTGACATATTTTGCAGTTCAAGAAAGACCATCTTTGTAGCTGCAAACTTTGTTATCTACTTTGGTAAATTTCAAATTTCAGTTTTATCTTTTGAAGATTAGATAAAATTGATGTGAAATTGAGATTTAGCCTTCATAGGAAGTTACCAAACTATCTTTCATTAGCAAAAAGTAACTCGCGTATTACCTGCGCTGCAGAAGCAAGTTATGTTTTTGGTCACGTTGGTTTGTTTATCACCAGGATAACTCAAAAGGTTGTGCACGGATCGGGATGAAATTTTGTTGTTGGAAATGACCAACAGAAACTTTTTTTGGTGCATTTCTGTAGCCTATAAGTAACATAATCATACTTAATCACCAACTTAGCGATAGATCGCTGGGCGCTCACCGCGGTCACATGACCAGTCTGTTCGCTGGTGGCGTCAATCGCCATTGCGATACTCTATGAGCACTTGCATTGATACTGACTTGCCACACATACTGCTAGCACTAAAAGTATGTTTTTTTTGTACCACTACGGCGCAGGTTTGCAATCTAAGTGCTTCTAGTTTGTTTGTGTTACAAATATAATCAAGCTCCTCATATTTGAGTTTGTTAGACTACATGGCTACATGGGGCTTTAAATCAACATGTGCATTAATAATTAACACAAACGTACACAGCCATGCATGTTCGGACGTTTGGTTTCAGTCAACTATTCCATCTGATCTCTGCCTTTTTCTAAGAATGTCAAAAGATTAGTCAACCAATTGTTCAATATTCGGCAGCTAATTATGTTTGCTAGTTGCAGCTCTAATGAGATTTTGAAAAGAGATCTAAAATAGAGACATACGAAAATTAATTTTATTTTTAGACTTAGCGGTACAGGCCAAATATAGATGTGTTGCTGAAAGTGGAACACTAGAACAGGAAGTAAAGGTGTGCTAGCGGTTAGCACTCCGGTGAATGCAGGAAACGCCTGTGTGACTCAGAACGTGTGTGGAGGGTAGACCGGGCCTGGGGTGTGAAGGGTTGCAACATCGGAACACGGTGAAGTGGCCATGGCGCACGGCATGGATCATGCCTTTCACAAACTGGACAAGCTGGCCAACCGCTTGTTCCACAGGCGTAGTGGAGCCTACCAGGAAGGCCCGCACGTAACAGAGTTCACCTTGCTTTGGGACAAGCTAAGTGAGTATAGGGGCAGAGGCAGCGTTTTCACTGAAAACAAAGTTGGGCCATATCTGGTTTTCTCTGCAGACTGTGTCGTCGTAGGGCCTTGGTTGGGCTGCAACACTTCCAATAGTTGGTTAAACTTGTAGGAAAGAAGAAAAAAACTATAAAACCTGCTTCCATGGAAAGTGTCCTTATAATATCATAAGCTGTTGTGATTAAATCTAAATTGTAGAGAAATAACGGAGTAAATTTTCAAAATGTCTGCTTAAATTGTGTGAAAATGTTTTGCACTGAAATGAAAGTATGACAGACGTCACTAAAATTGTTTATAACCTGTTTCATTGACAGATACTTCTTGGCCATTCCAAATTTGGGAATTTTGACAGTGAGGTTTTATTATTTTAAAATGTTATTGTTTAGGTTATAACAGGGTAGTAAGTAACTATTAATCATTGCATGTAAACATTACCGCGCTAACACTAGTAACCTTTTTCCCAACCCGGTTAACAAGCTGGTTGACAATTGACTGACAGCACTTTTGGTTTCAGGTTTTTGCTTTCTTTTTACAATAGCTGGCTATCATTGCAGACAAAATTACTGCCAATATTCAAATTGTTTTCACATTCGAATCTGCACTTTTTAAACCTTTTTTTTTTTCTTCAAATATAATTTTTATTAACTGACTGGAGCTATAGTATGTATTCATGATTTCACACAAATAAGCACTGAAGTTAGGTTATGTCATCGTGGGCCTTTGCTTGTACATTGTTGTTTTTATTTATTGAATAATTGGTGATGGTATAAACCTATCATCATAGCAGCAGCAAATTATTATTCTATTGACATTACATTATTTTATTCATGAACACATGTCCATTGCTTTAGTCATTGATGCTTTTTCTCTTTCGGTAAAATGTCCTTCCAAAGGTGTATTCGCACCTGCCACCTTTTTAGTTTGAACTAAACCCAAAAGGTCTGTTGTGCAGACTTTTTGGGTTGGTCTAAAAACAAACCACCGGATTCTGGTGCAGGCTTAACACTCGAACCGAGACCACTTCACGGCGAAGGTCTTGTTCCCCTTCGAAGTGAATTCTAATGCAGTTCAGCGAATGTGTGAATAAATCGCATGCTTCTGTCTGCTGACTGGGAGACGATCTCTAATTACCGTGCATCATTGCCCTCTACGGTCGTCAGGTGGTACGGCAGGATGGCACTTTTTATTTCAATGATGACAAACACGGCTTTTTGATGAAGACAAACGCATATTAGTGAGCAGGTAATTACTGTGTGTATTGTTAGGAATAGGAGGTCATACAAATAACCAAAACGTTTCCATGACAGTGCGCTGGGACTCCATTATTTAGTTGAAGCATTACCGTGTGAATAGCAACCGAATTAAACCACGGATACTTTGGTCCAGACTAAAGGGCGAACCAAAGGACTTTTCCTGGTGTGAAAACATAAACCCTCTAAGAGATTTAATTGTGAATGCATGTGTTTGTGGGTCAGTGTGTTATAAATGAATTCATAACCACAGTCAATTTTTTTTTAGTTTGACTTTTGTATGTGCAACGCCCATGTTCGTTGTCTATTTGTTCAGCTCCATGTTTGTGTCTTGTTCTTTTTTGAATTCTCCTGAACTGTTCTGTTAGCAAAACACACCATGAATCTTTGTTTGTGCTCTTTCTTCTTTCTTCCATCGTTTCCATCCATGTGGGTGAATGTTCCTGCACACCCTTGGGGAACCTTAGAGACTTTTGGTACGCACATCAACGTTCTGACGAGAAGAGACCACCCGAGTCACAGAGAGACCCTTAATTTGTCACATACAATCCCAAAAGTATATTCTGGAAGTCGTACTATGTAAACTTTGATTTTTACCTGCGCTGGGGATGTGCTGCGGAAGCAGGTTATGCTTTTGGTCAACTTGGTTTGTCTGTCACCAGGATAACTGAAAAATTTGTGCACGGATCTGGATGAAATTTTGTAGCGTTGTTGGAAATGACCAACAGAAGAAGTGATATTTTGTTGCATTTCTGTAGCCTATAAGTAACATAATCATACTCTATTACCAACTTACTGATCGATCGCTGGGAGGTTACCACGGTCACATAACCAGGCCTCTGGGTCACGGTGGCCGCTGGGAAATGTAGTTGGCATGTTCGCCGATGGCGTCAATCGCAATCACGCTACTCTACGAGAACTTGCATTGATAATGGCTTGCCACACATACTGCTAGCACAAAAGTGCGATTTTTCTTTTTTTTTTTTTTCTTTTTTTTTTTTTACCACTACGACGGCACAGTCAAAATATGGTTCACTTATGGCATTTCCATATGCAACCCACCACTACACAAATTTAATTTAGTATTTTTCAAAATAAATGTTATTAAAAATACATTTTTAAAATGTGCACCGGGAGAGAGAACATTTGCATGACTTATCTTCATCACTCCAAATCCTGTCTGTCAGTCACCTACGACCAATCACATTCCTGGGGCATCCTAGGAATTATGGGTAATGAGTTCAGTTGCCCATACTCTACCGTGGGCATTGCAGTGTGAACAAACTGCAATTGTTCCATTGCTGGAAATTCAATGAGTAACATGAAACATGAAAATATTGCAGACCGCAGTTGTGTCTTGGAGCACAAAAAAGTACTAGCGGAGAAATAACATTGCAAAAGGAGAACACATTACACAATGGAAAACTAAAAACAGTTTTTTTTTAAAGGCAGGTTAGGGCACACCCTTGCTTTTGTCAGTAAGGTGTGTATAGCGTAGGTTACACGATACACTCCCCACTCAATGTCAATGTTGGGATAGGGAGTCGAGATTATGTTCCAGACCCTCTACAGTACAACTTCTGATGGACTTGTGGGAAACGTTTGCAACTTGTTTTGTGTTCACAATTTCTAAAAATATCTCTTGACGGCCTGCCATACGACAAACTTGTGTCATATTTGGCGGCCAGTTAATTTGGTATGGAAGGGGGGGATAGAAATATAAATATCCCCTTGATAAGCCTATTTTGTTAGGTTAACATCATTTTGATTTAGCCGGCTTGAAATTTTGTCAAATTGAAATGTAAATTTTGGTTCACGATAGACAACAAATTTACAACATTTTAGTTACTCGGCCACAAACAAGCAAATCAGTCAATTTATACACTAATATTTTGATGGTTTTCTTAATATTCGTGTTTTTATCAATAATTCTGAATATCTTTAATCATATTTTGGATTATAATAAATTGTTGAGGATGTGGTGTTAGCAAAAAAAACTGACAATAACAATGATTAATTTCCTTGCCGATTATTGCATTCGTCATCAATAAATCGACTCATCGTTACGACCGTAGCATGGAGGCAAGATTGATATGTATTGGCCAGGCTAAGGTCAGTGGCTGTGTCCGAAGTCATTCCCTATCCCCTACTCCCCATATAGTGCACTCACTCATAGTGCACTCAACAACAACGGCCGAGATTTCGGACACTATAGAGTTGGCGACGGCAAAAATATTATAAAATATAATTATAAAACCAATATAATTATAAAATTCAACAATCATCAGAAAAAGTCAAAAGTACTTACATTTGTAACGGTCGCTATTTACTCCCACCGTGACATTTCTTTGAAATTTAAGTCATTTTTAAAACGTTTCGCAATGCATTATAGGTTGTAGTGCTTCGTCTAGGGTACGTCCGATGCTCACTACTTTTTGCGGTGCATTGTGGGATACAGTGCACTATATAGGGTACATGGAGAATTCGGACACCCCTACAAAATGCCGTGCACCCCAAATAGTGCACTATATGGGGGATAGGGAGCGATTTCGGACACAGTCAAATTAAGTCAATGATTAATTTCCTTGGCCATTATTGCGTTAGTCATCAATAAATCGACAAATTGTTACAACCGTACGATTAGTCGAATTCAGCTTGAATTCAACAAAAAATTAATAGCTAATATTGAGGGTCCCTCTCTGTGATTGCGGTTGGTTCCTGTCTGCTGTGGATTTTGCAGTTTTGCACTCCTTGCCTGCACCTTGAACCCCCCCCTCCCTCTGTCCTTCCCATATTAGTCTTGTCTTCATTGTATTCTTATTTTATTTTATTTTTGTAACCATTTCTCCAACTTATTTGGAAAACGAGACAGAGCGGTCATTTATGCATTTCCCCCCCAGCAGATGCCAGAGGCACGCACCCCAAATTGGCCTAACAAAACTTTGAGGGAAGGTAGGGCTATGAAAAAAATTGATTCATCATCGGAATCAGATTTCTTTTTTATTGAAATTATTTTTGAAGAAGTTAAATTGTCAAATCGGATTTCCCTTTTAACATTCATAATGACGAATCTGCCGGTCTGGTTTTAAGTTATACAGGTGAAACAAAATGTTTCTAAGCCAAAGGGTGAGTGAGATGCCTCTACTTAATTCCAAAAATTGACAACACTGGCAAAGTTTGAAATATGAAACTTGTAGTTTTGATATATTTTTGTCCCTTTTTGTTAATTCTCAAGAAGTCATACTCAAAGATAAAAATCAGGAATTTATTCTTTGGTTAAAGCGTCTAACCCTAGTTGAAGGTAATAGAAGCAGAGGCCGTCAACCCAAACAATGGTTAGACAACATCTACGAATCACCAGGAGTTGGCCCTAAATTGACCAACGCCTCCGGAGAAGGATGAAATTGGATGAGCGAGTTCTCGTTTCTAACTCTGGCTCCTGTTTGGTGGGAAAAGGACCTTCTGTTCATTCTCTACAATTGCCTCCTGAACCTTGTGAAAATTCTTTGCATCTCGCTTTGCTGCCTGTGTGCTTGTTTGGAGTTTGTAGTATTTTCCTTGCTTCACGTTTTGGATTTTTACCGCTGTCCAATATGTTTAATAGTTGGACATTAGACAGTGTTAAGTTAAGATGTATTTGGCTCCTCCCTTATCTTCCCTACATGTTTTTTTTTTCTTTTTAACGCTCGCAAGGCACCACTCGCTTCCTCTTTGCAAACGATGCTAATGCTGTCTTTTGTTCTCCTTGTAGTGAAAGAGTTCTTAGCCAAAGCCAAAGAAGATTTCCTTCGGAAATGGGAGTGTCCACCACAGGTAAGAACAATATTGTTTTTTTGAGAACATTGATATGGGCCGTTGTTGGACTGTTTGTAACTCAAACAATGAAATAAAAGCTTGCATCATATCATTGCACGGAATATTTGATTTACATTTAATTAGAGCTGAAACAATACAAATATACAATACAAAAATTATACAATTCTTTTATTCAATTATATCTTGTGGTCCTTAATGGGGTTTAGGGCTGTGCAAAAAAATTGATTCGAAATCTGGTTATTTCTTTCAGAGGATTTTTGAAAAAGTGAAATTGTCAAATCGGATATCTTTTTCAACATTGACAATAATGATTTTACTGGTCTGTTTTCAAGTTATCTGGATGAATAAAATGTAAATACATTGATAAATGTAGTAATCCTAAGCCTAAGGGTGAGGTGTCTCTACTTAAGTCCAAAAATGGACACCATTTGCAAAGTTTGAAATATGACATTTCTAGTTTCGAGATATTTTGTCCTTTTGTTCTTTTCAAGAATTCGGAAACAAATCGAAAATCGAGAGTTCAAAGACACAAATCAGGATTTTATTATTTGCCAAAATAATATCGTACAGCCCTTATGGGGCTTGAAGGTAGTGTTCTTCAAAGGCTGAAAAAGCCATAAGCAAAGAACACACTACTACATCCTATGTTGACCACCCTGGCCAACATCTGTCTCCAGACTTGATGGTGATGGTCAACCATCAACAGTTCCAAGGTGGTGCCCACCTTATAGCACAAGATTACCATTTTCTCCAGTGTCCCAGAAGACCAAATCCTGACTTCTCTGTCGCAACGACCTGCTCCCTAATGCGGTGTTGTTCCCCCTCAGAGCACCACTTGCCTGGACGACTTTGAGCGGCTGAAGACCCTTGGCACAGGCTCCTTTGGCCGTGTTATGCTCGTCAAACACAAAGCCACAGACCAGTTCTACGCCATGAAGATCCTGGACAAACAAAAAGTGGGTAATGAGCGACACACTCGGCTTTGTGGCAAGGACTGCTGATATTAACTGTGGATCTGTCCGTTATTTGATGGTACTGTTCATCTGAACACGCCTCAGAAGGATGACCATGTTGGTGGCCGTGGCCGAAATCGCTCCCTATCCCCTACTCCCCGATATAGTGCACTCAACAGCAATGGCTGAGATTTCGGACACTAGAGTCGGCATCTTCAAAATTATTATAAAGTATAATTATAAAAAATATAATTTGAAATTTCAACAATCATCACAAAAAGTCAGAAGTACTTACATCTACTATTTGCCGCAGTCGGCCGCTATTTACTCCCGCCATGCCATTATTTCTTTTTGTAATTTAGGTCATTTTTAATATATCTCGCAATGCATTATGGGTTATATTGCTCCGTCTAGCGTACATCGATGCTCACTACTTTTTGCGGTGCGTTGTGGGATACTTTCCGTGCACTATATACGGTGCATGGAGAATTCGGACACCCCTACAAAATGGTGTGCGCCCCATGTAGTGCGCTATATTGGGGGATAGGGAGCGATTTCGGACACAGCCATTGAAATCCGATGATACTGCTTGCAAATGCAACGTGGCAAAATGGACCCGATGATATGTTTGTGTTTTAAATATATCTGAAACCAACTGGCACATACTGGTAAATGTACCACTAATGTGTGCCCTTGGTGCTCTGCGTGCAAACTGACGAGCCTCCATGTTTTGGGTTCCTCCTGACAGGTGGTGAAGCTGAAACAGATAGAACACACGCTAAACGAGAAAAGAATACTGCAGGCCGTCTCCTTCCCATTCCTCGTTAGACTGGAGTACTCCTTTAAGGTAAGCCTGTTCTATATCAAACGTATGGAAACTCCTGGGGGGTCCGCAAAACAATTATGTATTTACCACGCTATAGACGAGTTTACGTGCGAAACACTGGGGGTAGTCCCGCGCTTCTGCAGGTCACTTCCGGTGGCTATATGTATGTATGTATATAAAGTCTGGTAGAAAGCCGCGACACATGGACGCAAAAACACACAAAAGGCACACCGATTCAAAATCCGACCACTAGAAGTCTCTCTGACCAGTGACGCATCACTCTCCTTGCTTCGTTAACTTTTTTGTATAAATATTGATAAAATGCAGTCAAAATCCTACTTGAACTTACTCACCGAGTGGTCACATGTTCTTCTGGACCAATAGGCTGGCTGCTTCTACTAGTTCTTCCAAAAGGAATGAGCCAATGGAATGGGTTGAACTGATTATTAAATCATGCGTTCGTGGGTCACAGATCCGCACGATAGCGGACAGATGCAGGTGCACCTAACTTCTCAAGTTAGGAAGGGAAATTCCTAACTTGAGAAGTTGGGCGTCTTTTTTTTGTGGTAGTGACTTCTTTTTGTGGAGTTGATTTTAAAAACCCTAATTGATACCCATTTGAACAGATTGATTATCCGAGGAATTCAGATAGGTCAAATAAAGAACTGGACATGTTGAAAATAAATTTTCAATGATTCATTGGATCTGGCTGTGGGCAGCTTTGTTGTTGTGCAAGCCGATTGACATGTTCGGTGTCAAACTGGAGCTGTGGTCTCTCCTTCCAGGACAACTCCAACTTGTATATGGTCATGGAGTACGTTCCAGGAGGAGAGATGTTTTCACACCTCAGACGCATCGGCAGGTTCAGGTACATTCCTTGCTGAGAAAAATGTGTTTTTTCCACTAGGTCAGACACGCGCATAAACATATGCAGAGCATGCATTTGTCTTAATGAAGGCTAGCTGATGATCGGCCAGCTAGCGACTAACACAGACTTAACAGACTGTTGTTTCGGAAGGCTGGAAGAAGTGGCTGTAAGAGATGTATAAATATATTTATGTATAACTAATTATTCTTAATACAAATCATCCAGGTTGTGAAGATAACGTTGCATGATGCAGAGAATGTAACACAGTCAATGACATATTGCTCTGTGATGGACTCTGATTGTCATTATTTGTTCCTTCAGTGAAAACCACGCCCGCTTTTATGCGGCTCAAATAGTGCTGACCTTCGAGTACCTCCACTCACTAGACCTCATCTACAGAGACCTGAAGCCTGAGAACTTGCTGATAGACCAGCATGGATACATCCAGGTAAATTACACTGTTTCTTACGCTACGTTTCCACTACAGAGATTTTTCTGTACGGTACGTATACGGTCCGTATACGTGAGCAAACAAACGTGTTGTCAATGTTGTAGCATGCTCCATTGTGCTGAAATACGGACCGTACAGAAAATCATTTATTTTGATTTTTCACCGCACGTATACGGTACGTACTGCGGGGGTGAGGCCGTGTGCTCAGTGATTGACAGCAGCACTGATCAATCAGTGGACTGTGCGCTCCAGTGCATGAAAGGCGAAGTAATGGATATATATTCCAAAGTTTTAACCGAAGCGGCCTCGTGCACGCGGCTTTGTTGTGCGTGCGTGTGTATGTATGTTTGTGTCACGCACACATACACACGCACGCAGACACACGCACATTTCTGTCGTCGCAGCCTCCTGTCTATCCCGGCACACAAAACAGTGCCGTAAAACAGTGCCATACGCAGGCAGATGCACACACAAAAGTCCCGTACGCACGGAGACACACACGAGTGCAGTACACACACACAACAGGCCCGTACTTACGCAGACACACACACAAAACAGTGCATTACGCACGCAGACAAACGCGCCTTTCTGTGCGCATTTGCTCCTGTGCATGAGGAAATGCGCGTGTGTAATGCACTGTTTTGTGTTTTGGGCCTGTTGTGTGTGTGTGTGTCTGCGAGCGTACGGGACTGTTGTGTGTGCATCTGCGTGCGTACGGCACTGTTGTGTGTGCGCCTGGAGCGTTCCGCTCCCCTTTGCGTGTGTGGCATGGCTGTCTCCCCATTGAACCACTCTTTTCTTCTCCGAGATCCGGCTCACGCACACACACACACACACACACACACACACACACACGGCAATGGATTTGTCATTTAAATGATAGACATGTCTTTGCGCCGAGGATATACAGCAAGAGGAAACGCTGGAGTACTAATGACAAACATTTTTTTAGAGTATAAGAAAA
>OMKY01208577.1:0-27869 GCA_900302395.1 Bregmaceros cantori
CACTTGTGCATCAGGTCAGCAACAAAAGACATGTACTTTGACTCAACGGTGGTCCATTGTGTTCAAAGTAATTAAATAATTCAAAAGGTTAATAAATTTAAACGATGGGGACCCGCTAATGTAAAAATAGATTTGAAAGAAAGAAGTACAGTGATGGAAACTTCCGGATTCGAACCCAAAACGTTTGGCTTTGCAGGCAAATGCACTACCACTGAGCCAAACAGGCTGATGGGAAACCAGGGAACCAAACGAATTTACCTCTCTACTTGAGAGAGACGGAGAGTGACGTGGCCGAATGTATGACGCGTTTAGGACTTCTTGTATCGATTGGGTGTTTACTTTTGCCCTGCCTACATAATACTCAATCCTGATTGGTCAATTTCCCCATCACTCTCCGCGCCAAAAAAGCGTAGGTGTCAAGTGGCCCAGGACTTCTTTGGGAGAGCAGAAGGACCCCCATTACAATGAATGGAGAATGACGATTCTGAGTGGATAACATGTTTCAGAGTATATTAACCCTTTCATTGCTGATGTGAACTTGACAAGGAACCAATTCTAGAACATAGACGATGTATTAATTGTATTAATTATTATGATGTATTCAATTAAATGAGACAGTTACTTAAATACCTATTGTAATTATAATTACACATATTTAAAAACTTTTTTTTTCCTCAGTTTTCTAGGCCTTCTCTGAAGGCCTAGAAGGCCCTGAATATTCCCCACTGATATATATATATATATATATATATTATGATTACTGTCATCCCAATACATGTAGCCTGATATTACTCAACCCCTAAGTGAGACCACTGACAGTGACATGTGATACCAGCGGTCTGATGTACCACAGAAACATTTATGAAATGGCTGAGACACAAACAGAATTCACTCCAATGTGTTGGTTGGGGAAAAGTAACCACACTTCATCGTCTCTGATGGAGACGTCGTTCTAGGACTGTCTGAACACGCTGTAACGGATGCATTTATTCCAATGTAATGTTTAATAAGTAGGTTAGAGGTAGTCTGGTAAGCCAAAAGAATCTACTCGTTTCTGCATGGCACACAGTTCACAGGTTTCTTGGTGTGGGGCAATCAGGATCGAGGGTGTTCGGCCTCAAGTCTACCACATAATCAGATATTGTTAAGGCAAATCGACGAACCAATCAAAGTGCCCAACATATCTTATAAATACTTTGTTGGACTGACATATATTTTCACCAAAACGCTTCTATATAATCTGTAGACAATGTTGGACACCATAAGAATTCTTACAATACTATCATACCTGCCACGCCCATTTTATGCAAAGTTTGATACATAGAATAAGTCAAAAGAATTGGAACAAAATGAGCATCCAGAAAAGATATCCTTTAAACTTTTTTATTTTTTAATTTATTGAAATGAAAAAAAGGAAAAAAAAAATGTTTTGCGGCAACATATTCGGTCATCATTAGATTATTAAATATTAAAAGGTATACATTTGCAGTCGTAAATTCACAAAGAAAAAAACAACAAGACATTCATAGACAAAACATCAAAGAAAAATAACCACATTAAAATGTGATTCGAAGTATTGTCACTCATACATTTGTGGCTTTCATTTCATCCACTGCTTTACCAAGAATGATTGCCATGACACGTTTTTATCTACACTAAAATACAGTGATATTCTTTCTTTCTTATTTCCTTAAAAATAGAGCAGGTTCTCTTGATAAAATAAACTCCAGCCAACATCCAAGGCGTCCGATGCGGTCACTCACATGTCATTCATTCATTGACGAACCCTGAACGATAGCGTGCGTGTCGCCGCTAGGATAGCGCAACGCCACACACTATTCCGGTAACACTGTTGTGCTGTTGTGTTTTGTGTTATAGATGAGTTCCGCGGGCAGATACGGAGAATGTAAAGAGTCGAAAGGGGTTTCCGGTTTCAATCGCATTGAACTAGATATTGAACCTGTCTAGTCAGTGGGCCCATCGCATTATTAAAAAGGGGTGGCGGGAACTTGCGGTGTGGTATTCGGCATCCGAAAGCTCTTGTGCAGGTCTGTGCCTCACACACTCATGATTTCAATCATTCTCGCAACCCGTTTAATTTAATCGTCAGCCTCGGCACATACGAGTGAATGCAGCCATCTCATTGGTCCAAAGGAACATGTGACCAAATCTGTGAGTAATTTACAGTTTTATTTTGTCAGTATTTTGGAATATTTACACGGAACAAGCAAGCCATAGCACATTTTAAAATGGCCTGTGTTTTCTGTGGCCTGGCAGCGGCAGCCAAACTAACCAAAATTCCAAAATGGCCGCCAACGTCAAGCCAAAGACGAGATGTGACGTCACTGGTGCAACAGCCCTATTCAGCCACTTCGCTTTGCTCAGATGCCCTATACAGGCCGGTATAGAGACCCTGGGATCGCGTTTCATTGACGTGAGACAAGATGGACGCATTTTAATTTTTCACACGTAGCATGCAAATAAAGACCATTTCCTATCAAACTCTGTCCAACAAAATGGTGTGCTTTGATTAGGCATTCTAAGTAACAGCCAAGACTGAAATGCTTGTGCGGTTGCGTGGTCTGGCCAATAGATCATGCATAATGCATCCAATTGGATTACTCTAAATGTATCAGTGAGCATCTGTTTTACATTAGCATTCATTTAGTGGAATAGTTAGCGTACATTCATAACCGACCTGCCATTACCATGTTGCTAACCATCTGGTGAGTTGCGTCATGTCTGCTAACTAGTGCCAATGTTTGAGATATGGCCGACGTTTGATTGAAATATTGATTGTCATTGTCAATATTTATCAAAGTTTTTTCATTAGTTAGTTTTGCAAAAATCATACACGAACGACTCTTCACTTCCACTTTCATACATTACTCTTTTTCAAGTTTCATTTGCAGGTTAAGATGACCATAAAAAACATTTCAGAATATTTAATGTAATCATTCCATAACATTGAAAATGTGGAGTTAAAATTGGGGCTAATCATGGGATCGCTGTAATAGAAATATTTTTTTCTGTGGTCGCCTGTCACACCCATAACACAAATGGGGGATTGTTGCTTTTCCATAGTTCTGGGATTAAATACCGATAATACATTCATACATTACGTTAGGTACACCAAACAAGCTTCGCTTAATCCAAGTCAATCAAAGATAATTTCTTGTACCACTCACAATTTGAATGCAGTGTATATTCGGACCTTTTAACGGTTCTTAGGATAATCCGTCAGGAAGAATTCTCTCAAAACTTATTAGATATTTTTAAACAAGACAGATGTGGTCACATGTTGTTTCGATTTGGTCTTAACACATTCAGGTCAAGTAAAAGAAGTACTCTACAAGTTATGCAACTTAGCAAAAAAGTAATCACGACTTCTAGAACTTCTTTAATACACGTGCATTTTTCATCATACATTTGACTCCCGCTCCAGCCAAAAATAACACTTGCAAGAATGTGCCAACTGAACTGGAGGGATATAGATAAGCCAAATATATACTAGAACTAGTAGCGGCAATTTTTAGTTTTTTGACTCCAAGAAAAGGTTGCATAAAACGTAAAGTCCGTCTTTAAATATCCTAAAGCAAAACACAAAACATTCCCAACCTTAAGGCAACTGCATGTTGGTAGAATGATGCTAGCATACGGCTAGCAGGTTGCTAGTATGTGGCTAACAGCTTTAGAGTGAATGATTCGACACGGCTGTAGGGAAGCCAACATGTAGCCTCTGCCAACCTCTGCTGTTAACATCACCCTGAGGCAAAAAAGGTGACCGATTTGTTACTGGTGTCAAGTGAGTGTGGAGTTAGCACAGGGCTGACTGTACAAGGATGGCTAACTTTTGTGCAAGGCAACAGTTTGTGGGGACAGACGAAGTGACAGACTAGCACACCAGGGTAAGCAGGTGGGAGGTGGAGAATGGGCAGTGGGCGTTTCCCAAAAAACAAGTTAAAAGCTATTGGGCTGTTGGATAACTGGCCAAAACTGAACCGACTCAGTGAGCTCAAAATGTGCAGAATGGTGACTCAGATAGCTCGTGACGGAACCATCGGGGGGGGGGCACAAAACAAGAAGTACACTTGGCAAACCGGCCGTCATTAGTACAGTTTGGGGTTCTTTATGAAGGGGAGTGGGGGTTCCGGCAGCTGGTTATGATGCCTCTCTGTGGATGAGGTGCACACGTCTCAAGAAACTGCTGAAATCTTCTTCCACTCATGGTCATGAAACACCAGTTTCTAACCACTGCACGGACAGAGAAATCCCCCTCTGGAATGCGGACAAGCCACAGCGCTGTGTCGACGTAGCTCAGGCCCTACAGATAATTCTACAAATCCCTGCCCCACCACAGCACCCTCTCTCCTCGCCAGCCGTCATTCCATCGTGTTCCACGAGCGTGCTAGGTGCTTGCAGCCCCAACCTCCCAACTTGGCAGTTCTTTAGTCCTCATTGTTGGGGTAGAGGGCTTCTCCGGCCGCGTGCTTGCGGTGTGCCGGAGGTATGAGGTGTGCGGGCAGCTCGGAGGGAATCTCGTAGCCTTCCAGCTTGACCTTGATGAGGTGCTGGGCCAGGGCAAACTCCTGGTCGTCCAGCATGCCGTCGTGGTCGCAGTCAGCCAGCTTCCAGATCTTACCCAGCACCTGCAAAGCGAGCGGTGACTACAGATTACACAGTGCAAGCAACCACATCATAAAGGTTAAGGTATTTTAAGAATTTCATCACCCAAAACATATTATTTTAAATTTTGCAAACTGTGCACCTTTTGGACATGAAGCAGCGAGACTTAACTCTTAAGGATGTGATAAATATAATTATACTAAATATCATCTACAACACAACCAGCAAAACCACAGTGAGCCATCATGTTGCCGTACCAAATCAGTTACTTCGTTCCCCTCACTACTGGTCAGATGTCTCATCCTACTGAGATGGAAAGACTCCTCTGCCCCATCTGTGACGGCTTGGAAAAAGGACCATTTCTCCAATATCACAATGAGATTTTTGCTGTACGGTGTTCTTGCATTCTTATATTCCCCCTGAAGACCTGCTCTGGATGCCCTCGAGGCAGATTGCAACCAATCCAGTTCTGTTGGCCCCTCTTCATAGAAGATGCAGGCAGGAGTCTGCATACTGGACCTGTTGATGCCTCTCAAAAACACTCTCCGATCTCTACCTATCTCTATCCCTCTCTTTGTGTGTGTATAATTGTTGGAATGAATGCATGCTTTGCCATGTCCTTTCTTTATGTTATTGTGTGTTTTTTCTTCCGATGTACATATTTAATAATAAAATAATCAAATTTTAAGATTTTTTGCACACCCCAGTTGGTGATTAAGCTAAAGACAGCAGAATATTTCCACAAGTGCAGGAAACAGATATAGTCACGCCTCCATTATGCTGATTGGCTACAAGCTGTGACATCATTGGATGTCTCCTCCCATCGGTTATAAATCAGTGATACTTCCTGAAATGTGTGTGTCCAGCCTGTTTCCTGCTTTAGCTCATAGCTTAGCTTAGCTCTCCGATACCCGGATAATGTCCAGTATAGCTTAATAAACGAACCCCCTAGACATATTCCCACAGCCAATACATCTGCAGCCGGAGACCAAGTGGGCACTGGATGTTTTGGAGGAAGTGTAAAGAGACATCTAGACGCACCGTGTTGGGGAGCCGGGAACTCATCATCTCCTTCTTGGCACTCACGCCCGAGATCTTGCCGTTGATGGGAGCGAGCGTGTAGAAGATCTCGTCGTAGCGGTGCTTGTCGCGGTTCACGATCCACTCGCCGGTGTCCTCGCCGGCGCTGATACCCTCGCCGTAGCCACGTCCGAAGGGCCCGTCCTCGGAGCCTTCGAAGGCCCCGCCCGACACCATGGCGGGCGGCGCCCGCGACTCCTCCTCGCGGATCATGGCCATGAGCGCGGAGATCTTGTGGGACAACATCTTGTCTACGGATTCGATGAGCTTCATCTTTAGAGAGGGGAACTTGCTGAAGTCGTAATGCTGCAGCTGGTCCTGCAGTGGACACACACACACGTAAGCATACACAAAAGAGCTCCCCAGCAATCCTATGACAACAATGCTCTCCTTGTTATTCTAATTTCATTGGAGAACTTAGGAGAGTTGGAGTGGGTGGGTAGAGACCATCGAGCTACTGCAGCTGACCGGAATGAAAACAACAACGCAGTGAGATTTAGACACAGTGGGGAGCACGAAAGATTTTCATATCCGCTTGCACGTGCGCATAGAGACGGTGGCTGTGTCCGAAATCGCATTGTAGTGCACTCTATGAGACGCACACCATTTTTGTAGGGGTGTCCGAATACTCCATCTACCCTATATAGTGCACTTAATGTATCCCACAATGAACCGCGAAAGGTGGTGTGCATTAAAGAACGCTAGACCAAGCAATATAACCCATAAAGGATTGCAAGACACATTAAAAATGGCCTAAACTACAAAAACATGGCATGGCGGGAGTCAATAGCTACTGACCACGGCAAATAGTTAAAAGTGTAAGGGCTTTTCAGTATTTATAAAGATTGTTAATAATGTTATAATAATTTTGACGGCGCCGGCTCTAGTGTCTGAAATCTCGGCCGTTCCCGTTAAGTGCACTACTAGTAAGTGCACTTTAGTAGGGAGTATAGGATAGGGAACGATTTCGGACACAGACCATGTCAAACTCTATGCACTTGCCCTTCAGTATCTGTCTGGCCTCTTCCATCATCACACCCCATCACCATCAACCAGCAGTTCTCTGTTGCTGGCTTCCTCTCCATCCCCCAGACTAAAAGATATTTTGCCACAGCCTTCACTGTGACCCCGACCCATGGAAATCCATAATTCACCATTCTCCATCTCAGGGCTGCTTCAAAGTACACATTAAAACCCATTCAATTTCCCCGGCTTTTCCCAATTAGTTCCCTTCCGACTATTTTTATCTTTTCCTCTTTTTTCTTTTTCAAGTAATTTTTTTCCGACGTCAGCGCCGTTTTCCCGAAACTGGGTTGAAGTGATCTGGGGTAGACATAGCAGACAAGCCAATGAGGGGAGGAGAACTTGTGGCACTGCAGACACTGCAGTAAACACAGCACCTTTAACATGAATGGAGGAGCATTGTCCATAACCACTCTGCTAACAACACCCCTATTTGAGCACTAACTATATCTATATACATGTCACACACACACACATATATCCACACACACCAAGCCCGCACTGCAAGCAGTGTTTATGGACAAGTATTACACGTGCTCCAGACATGCATGCAGTATACAGTACAGTGTACAGTATATACACATGCATCCTGTAACTGTCTAGGTTACTGCACATCCTGACAGCTATAGAGCTACACTCACACACAATCACACGCAATCTCACACACACACACACACACACACACACACACACACACACACACCATTACATATATACTCTCTCCCTCACACACAAACACTGTAACACTCCCACACACTCACTCACTCTCAGCTCACACTCCTCTCCCCTTGCACTCCCCCAGACACGGGACTGGGGATCAGGCAAAACATCTGGTCAGGGGACAGTGCCCTGACCTCTGACCCCAGAGACAGCTCTACATCCTAACAGCTGACACATCTGGAACACACTGGGAGGAAGACATTTAAAGTCCCTGGCGAAGTCAAACAATCATTGAATAGAAAACGGTTCCCTAACCACCCATCCATTTCTGTGCGGGCTGATTCTACGCCGCGAGTGACCACACAGGCGTCACCGGTGTTCAGCTTCGGTAGCAGCCATCATGCGTCATATTGATACAATACGGGGAAGAGCTGTTGTGAGTCAGCACAACAAAAGAATGGTTGGGAGGAGAAGAATATGCCAGAAACAAAATTATAATGAGAGCGAGAGTGAGGGAAAGTTAGCTACTTCGGTGCGCACAGCCTGGGTGCATGTTGTATACTTATGGTATTATTATTATTAATACATTTTTTAAAGGTTATTTTTTTTCTGTGATCCAAAGCTACAGCACCATTACTATGAATGGGGGCCGTCTTTAGATGCAGCGTCTTTAACCTCTTCGCCATCGTTGTTCCCCTTGATCTGGATTTTTTATATAATAATATAATTTGATGTTGTCGTATTCTAAAGACAACTTTACCTTTGCTAGGGGGCAGTAGTGAAGAACAGCAGTCCCGGATTAGAAATGAAACCTTAGTCACTAGAGGGCAGCAGATCTCCACTCGATTTATACTAAGAGATGTTTGCCAAGTCATAACCCCCACCCCCCACTTTGGGCTACTATCTAATTTGTCTGCCTGGTTGGTCCAGACCCACCGGACCATCTAGTCGCGTGCAACGCGTGGACGATTCATTCTGAGAATAGGAGATGGAGAGCTGGCCCTTGCCTGCATCTTGGTGACGTTGGGGAAGTCTCCGGGGCTGATGTGGTGCTCCCTCTGCAGGATGGCGTAGATCTCAGGGAGTCGGAGGATCAGCTCCTCTTTCTTCTTCTCCCGTCCGAACAGAGCCGGCATCTCCTTCTTCAAGTAGCTGATGATGTAGGCGTGCACCTGCACACGGTGGAAGGATAGAGGAACGGAGGCCATGGTCATACTAGGTCTGCACGGAGGTCGGATTCATCACTTTCAAATTCAAATCCGATCGTTTTCTTCAAGCAATATTAATTGTATCAAATTAAAATATAGTAGTGCTTTTTTGTGTTTTTTGTAATTTTTGGATTGCATTTTTGCAACTTCAAAACAATTCATGTTAGACACATTACCATAGTTTGCTATTACAATAGTTTCACTGACATTCATAAGTTAAGAGAGGTGCCAGAGCCACTGGAGCTTGTGGGGGTTCACATTAAGCAGTGGCCCACATTAGGGCAATGTACCCTACTTGTACTTTTGTAGCATGCTTTTGCAGCCCATTCAGACTGTTTTATTCAGGATAAGCTGGAGGGGGTGAAGAATAGGGAGGAGACACATGGCAAAGCTGTCAGTGAGAGGATGCAAACTCACAACCTGCCGTTATGGCATGTGTGTGCTTTGTAATGCTCCGTCTTAACAGACTGAGTCACTTTGGTGCAGGTAATGCTGTTTAGAGGAAAACGGCACCAAAAAATTCATACTGTTCTTCCTTGATCTTAGCTGAGTCGGTACATATACAGTACCCATGTTGTCTCTGTGTGTGCACTCACTCTGCGTGCAGCAGTACTCTGTTAGTATAGCTCTGCCTCAAGGACCAAAACGTGGTGATAACTGCATATAAAAAGCTATGATATGTACATATGTATTGGCTGAGATTTGAATTTACGGGGCCGTTTTCGTACAACAATCTGGCCTCATCCATCGGCCAGAAATTGATAATGAAACACAATGACAAACAGGACGACAAACAGAATGACAAACATATAAACAGACAGAGAGAACAAAGCGTAACCTCTGCTTTATTGGCAGAGGCCATGAAGGGGTTCAGTTGAGTTGAGCCGCGTTACACGGGTTCCCGCGCGGCCTCAGATTGATTGGCTCAGTATGCTCAGGATGTCATAAATTGGATGCGGGAAGTGGCGTGAAAGGGGTGTGTGCACGTCGAGGTGGATTGTGTGCTGTGTAAACACAATTGAATTGGATTAAACATTATGTCGTGCTGTGTATATAAACAGGCATATTTGCTCTTGAATAATGATGTTCCGCAGCACAAAGATACCTTATGTAACCGCTGCTCCACATAATTTGTAGGAGTGATAGAATAATAGCTTATACCGGCCATAGATTGTAGTTATCTGATTGCATTGTGCTGTGATGTCGGTTGACGATGGCTCCGTCAACAGGTCCACATTAACTAGCAGTGTGCTGTCGCCATGCCAGTGTTTAGGCCTATGATGTGCCCTGGTTTGGATGGGAAGAACTTTCCAACTAAACATAAACGGAATTTAATTTATTCACCACGCTACATATGCAATCAGTCACACACATGGAATTTGGGTCGGACACAGCAAGTGCTCTGGTGAACATTGTAAAATTAATAATAAAATAAAGTGATGCAGTAGTATGTAATAACATTCTTAGCAAGTATTACAAGGTGCCCGACAAACCATATTACAATTGCAGCACTACAAGACGACAGTATAAAGTATAATGCTGTTAGTTGACCCACAATTAACTTGCTTAGAGAGTGTTGAATGTTGTACCCAAAGAGTTCAACAACATCACCACACGTCGGAGCAAACTGTTTTTGGGTCTAGTGGATTTGGTAGGAAGAGCTCTGAAGTGCCTGACGGAGGGGAGGAGAAACATGCTTGCATCATTGCATGCTTATGGTTGCATCAATGTACAAAGAGTTGTTGGTTAAATTCCAGCGTACTGAAAGTGGCCCGGATGATGCCCCAAAACTGTCCGGAAACCCAGTGCGCTACCGATACCGACACCGGTACTAAGCGGTCACCAAGTCATATCTGCTAAAATGTTGCAGTTGTTTGTAGTCCGTCCTGACAAAATTGGAAGCACAATGTGTTGGAATGTCACAGCATCATTTCCAGTCAGTGCTAAACTGAGATGTTTGAGGATTTAAGACAGCACTAAACTGTGACACAGTGCACCGAATAGAAATATGTCAACAAACATAACAGGTTTCAATAGGTTTATGCAAGGCACAGAGGAACACATGTACTGACAAGCCGAAGCCGTATTTCAACCTAAAACATTTTTCCACCATTGGGCCTCAATGAAAAATCAACCCAAATTCTGAAATGCCTATAGGCTGTGCCATGGAAACGAATAGTGCACCAAATAGTCAGTGCACTGAAATATAGGGCACTACATTTAGCGTGGCGAGCCAGAACCCATGAATCATCCACACATCGCACGATGCTAGATGGTACATTGGGTCTGGACAAATCATATATGTATACGGGCGAACCAATCAGCGTCCGTTAGGGCGGGCTTTACTCAAATCGAGAGTTTGGTATGGGCGAAGGGTAGACGTGGGCGGAGTTTGTATGGGCAAACGTAACGTTTTTTTCGGGCGCAAATGCCGTTTTCATTCATTCATTCTTAATTGAGAGAGATAGTGATAGGATTAAATCGGAAACTTGGATGAAGAGGTGGGGGTGGGGGAGATATTGCAGAAAAGCCGGAGACAGGATTAGAACCCGAGGCACTGCTTGACCTGGGATCTGAGGCGCCACACTCTATAACCATTCTGCCACCGCGTGCCCCCCTTGGCACTTTTTTGGACACCTTTTTCGACCCTGGATACACCAGACCCAATGACCCGATCTCGTTGCGTGCGATGTGTGGACAATTCAATGGTTCTGGCTCGCCGGCTTCAAGTGCGCCGTTTGAGACACAGCAATGATGTGCAGTGTGAGACTCTGAGGGTCCTCAGAGAGGCAGACATTCTCCAGGCAGGACACCAGAGTTCAACAGTCTCTGTAGCAGCATTTGGAACTGATCAGTGGGCTCCTCCGTGGCTGGAGCTAGTGGTCAGTGTGAGTGTGAGAGAGAGAGGGACACCGAGTGCATTTCTGTTCCAGCTGACTGGTTGTTGGCTGACAGTATCCTGAGAATACTTTCACTTGTTTAAAACTAAATTCCAGAGCTGCAACCGATTCATTGATGATCATTGATTAATTTGATAATGTAATTGTTTGGACTGTCCTCCCATCAAAGGTGTTTTATATATAAACAGTATAGACGAGTTTGGCAGTAGGTTCCAATAAGAATTCTAGGCTGAATACAACTTCCAAACAACGCTTATTTTTGAACTTGTCTATTCCACACCCAAATGTTCTAGTGTGGATCTGTGCACCACGCGTGATTGAATAATTTGTGCAACCCGTTCCATTTACTCATTTTTGACAGACTTACCAGTGAATGCAGCCATCCCATTGGTCCAGAAAATGTGACCAGACAGAGCGAGTAACTTCAAGTTGTATTTTGTAAATGTCAGCCCCCCTGTTTTTAAGTGTGTTGTACCCATTCCCAGTGTCATGGCACCGCCCATTATTTTTTATATTGAACATTGTTAGGCTCCACAGCGACATTAACAATAGCATAAAGATAATATGTACGCTTGGATGAAGATAAAATGTTATAAGCTAGCAAAGTTTGCGATATGAATAATCTCTCAGGTTTGTAATGATTCCATTTTTTAATGATTCATGGATTAATCGCCAATGCAAATAGCTGATTATTGTATACAGAAAGAAAGGTAGGCTAGGATGGGGGGGCTGTGCGGGTTGATATTGTGGTTGGGTGTTAGGGCTGGACTCTCAGTTGAAGAGTAAAGCTCCGTGATGGGTAAAAGTGAGTATAATTAACTCATATAATGTGTTTAACTGTGGCATTTAAACATTTAAATCAAAGTCAAAGTGCGTTGCCATCAACCAACATGACAGGTTTCAAATAATCTGCAAGGCACTGAGATGCACATGTACTGACATGCTGAAGTTGTATTAGCTAGCTATAAGCTAGCAACTAGTAACAGAATCAGCTATTTTAAGCTAACGACAGCTACTAACTAGTAACAGAATCAGCTAGTTGGACCTAAAGGCAGCTACCAATTAGTAAGAAGTTAAGCTAGCAGATAGGAGCACGAGAGACTAACTGGAGCCAACGGCAGCTAGAAACTAGTAACAGAATCAGCTAGTTGGAGCTAACGGCAGCTACCAATGAGTATGAAGTTAAGCTAGCAGATAGCAGTACCATAAGCTAACTGGAGCCAACGACAGCTACCAACTAGTAAGAAAATTAGCTAGCAACAGCAGCAGCAGCAACAGCAACTAGCTGGGGCTAACAGCAGCTAGCAACTAGTAACAGAATAAGCTAGCAGCAGCAGCTAGCTGGAGCTAACAGCAGCTACCAACAAGTAACAGAGTCAGCGTGCGGCAGCTAGTTAGCGCTAACAACAGCTACCAATTAATATGAAGTTAAGATAGCAGACAGCAGCACCAGAAGCTAACTGGAGCTAACAACAGCTACCAACTAGTAAGAAAATCAGCTAGCAGCAGCAGCAGCAGCAGCTAGCAGCATCCCTGACCCATTGGAAGGGTCTAGCTGCTCAGTGTCGGGTTACCTTGGCTAGCCGCGCCCTCTTGATGAGGTCGTTGAGTTTGCGCAGGGCAGCGTTGCGCGGCAGGCTCTGGATGTCTCGGAAGAGATCCTGGGTCTCCGCCTCGAACAGACGCCTGGGTTAGAGAGGACGCGGAGGGGGATGGAGAGAGGAAGAGAGAGATAAGACTTGTCCCCGTAAAACATGTCTATTCCTTGTTCAATAGATTTCTAGAATATTTAATAGCATATTATTTTTTTACATTTACTCTTTCAGTGCCAATGCCTTTATATTTCATGTAACAAGATGTTATGTTTGGATATAATTTGTACAGAATAGGGCTGTGGCATGTGACGTCACAGCTTAGTGGTGGCAGACATTTTGTTGGTATCACGTACGGTGAAGTATACGTACAGTTACGTGGTATACCTTACCACATTGCAGCCATTATATAGGGGCAAATACAATGGATGTAGTTAGGCTGCCACCTGCTGCCGATGGATAGCAAATTACCATGAATAAATCAACAATAGACCACTTTTAAACGGACAAATATCGCTCTCTACCTGACCGCGATAATACCGTTCCGCGGCCTGGTGCTGTTTGGGGACCACCAACCCTCGATGAAGCTTCCAGCATGAGTGCTCACCTGTTGTCTGAGTTCTGCAGGGGCTTGGCCCAGAAGGAGCCCAGATAGACCCGGGCCACCTCAGGTGTGTTGATCACTTTCCCTAACGACCACATGAGGGCGCCGTACACACGCATCAGCTGCTGGGTGTCTACCTGCAGAGACAGGAAAGAAAAGTTATATTTTTTTTCCTCCTTGCATCTTGTTTAGCCTGCATTTTATGAATCTATCAACAGATAGCGCTCCATGATTCTATAATTAGGAACATAAACCAAAGTGCTATCACTTTACTGTGTCTTCCCCACACAGACAGCCGTGTGAAATATAGCAGTTATGCTAAGCCTGTTTGTACAACCATCTCCTCATATCTCATGCTGAAATGTTTAATGGCTCTGTACTGTCTGACCTAAAATAAAATTCATTCATTCATTCATTCACTCCATAGTGAGCTGTGGAAGTCCTGGTCCATTCCAATGTGTACATATATACTTTATTTGCAGATTATCTTTATTTGCAGACTCAGGGTCCATAACAGGTAAATATCACGAACAAACAATGAAAAATAAAAACAACAAACAAATACAGTAAGAAGCACAGGAAAAACAACGACAAACAGTTCATTCGCAGAATGTAGCGGGGTGATATTGGAAAAAAAAAAACAGATCAGTGTGCATTCATTCTTCATTATAAATAAGAAAGATGATAATCACCTTTGTGATCATCTGTATTATTGTGTGTAGTTATCGTGTATGCACATCTGAATCTGAATCTTGCATGTATTAAATCAATCAATTAATCAGTGTGGCAGTTTTTTATTTCAAAGAAGAAATAAATGCGGGAGGAGTACCGATTTTGTCCGACAGGCGCCTCTCAGACCACACTTATTAGGCGATTTGTCAGAAATCACCCACCCATGTTCTGAAGACTATTACTAAAGAATGGAAATAGGTACAAACGGTCTCGTTCTGATGATAAAGGAAAGCCTGAAGTTTCCTTTGGTCTGTTTGTTGTTGACAAGGACACAGAACTGAATTTGAAAATGGCTTGGCACTTAATGACTTAGCTGTGTAATTCTTTTTTTTTTTTAAATTGAGAATACTCTCGTATTTGTGAAATGAGAAATTGTGTAGACATTTACACACCAAAGGCACTTAAGCACGACCCAGTGGGAGCAATTCGGGGTTCAGTGTCTTACCCAAGGACACTGGTATGGAAACTGTCGGAGGTGGCGTTCGAACCACCAACCAATCTTCAAATCTCCGCTCGTTGGAATGGCCGCTCAAACAACTATAGCTCCAGCCAGCCCCCCAGTCACAACAAGCCTTCCTGTTCCTGTTCCAAGGAGCAGCAGGAGGTCCCAAGACCTTCGTCACAGGACAAACATATGATCCTGTACGTGGGCTGGTGTCTGGGAACCGTTACTCTAAGGACAGTGTTTTGCTTTTTCCAATAATCTCTTTATCATAATAAACAAGAGAGAGGAAACGCTGCGAGCACCTTTGGGTCCAGCTATTGGGCCATTGTGTGCAGCGATGTATGACTAATGGAGAGAACCCCACTGTGTATGAAGTGTGCAACTCGAAACATTGAGCGGTGGAGGATCTCAGCAACCGACCCGCATAGACACAAACATGGACACAGGCACAGAGAAAACTATGGTTGTTGCTAGAGGTGCCACGGATCAGGTTCGGATCAGGACTCACGGATCACAGATTTTTTTGGATCATCGCGAAACAAAGGACAAGACAAAAATAAATATAAAACTCATTACAACCTGGCTTTCAACTTGGCCTTACATAGTCATGGCGTTCCTTTTTTGTATTTAATGAATTAAAACACCTTCGGAAATTGATTTGGAGTTGTCTATTATCTCAAAGTTGAAATTTGTGCAATGTTGCCCAGCATTCCAATAATAATAAAACTAAGTACTTGAAAAGACAATTTACCTTCAGTTACTTTGGTTGAAATAAATGTATTATATATAGCGTTTTTCTAAATAATCGGCAGATATATTGGTTATTGGCATGACTTGTTCCTCAATATCAGTATCAGAAGCTCATCATGATCTCTTATCAGTTTGGCCCTAGTTCATATTATTATTATATTTAAAGATATTGATTATCCTTTTGTATTGCTCGATTATGTCTTTACAAACATATTGTACTAATATTAAGTGTGGAAATTGTGTGTTCAAAATCCAATTATTTTAATTGAGAGAATCGAATAAAGTCAACTATTCGATTCTCTCAATTAAAATAATTGGATTTTTGAATCCTGTTTTGAGGATTGACAGCTCTTATGCCTATTATGACCTATTGGAACTGAATCATATCTTACCTGGTCAGCCTTGTTGAGGACCACCCGGATCTTGTCGTCCTGTCCTCGGAACGCTCGGATGGCTTCGGAGAACTCGTCAGAGATGTCCAGCTTGTGGGCATCAAACAGCAGAATGATGCGGTCGACACGCTCCCCGAACCACCGCAGGACCTCAGCAAAGTCATAGCCTGCGCGTGCACACACGCATAAGTTATTTGTTTATTGTGTATCATTTAAATCACTATTATGAGCATGATCATGAACAGTGATTGCACACACACACACAGCACGGTGGCATCCCAAAATGTGCTTAGGTTGAACAAGGATTATGGGGTGTCTACCCAAAGGTTTGTTGTGTCTAACCATGCTAGAGTCGAACGAAGGTTTGCGGTGTCTGACCATGCTATGGGCCCCCCTCAGAAACTTTTTGGTATTGATTTAGACAGGCGCCTGTGCATACACCCTGGGGTATCAATACAGCCACGACGCACGCAAGGATAGAGACTGAGCCTTTGTATTCAGTGAGGTGTCTTGATCTCTCTCTGGCTCTAGCCGTGAAGCTTGTTGCTTTTGCTGGATGCCCCAGGGGAAATCTTCATACACACAGACGGCCAACGCTGAAATTAATTAAAGTGAAACTGAAATTAAAGCCAGCCGGAGGTGGCTCTCTCTCTACCTCTTTCTCTACCTCTCTCTCCCTGCCCATTTCTACCTTTCTCTGTCCCACACGCACATACATGGTCACACATAGGTTAAATACAGCAGTGGAGGCGGCTGACCCAACAATGTGCATAACTTTTTTGTCATAAACCAGGCCGCGGATCACGTGAGTGCCAATCCGAAGATAATGATCCCAATGGATCGCGAATCAACAGCCATCAGTTGCACCTCTAGTTATTACACATTTCAAAAGTGGTGGGCACCGAGTTCAGCAACATCACTGCACAGGGGAAGAAACTGTCTGGAGGTCCTTGTGGACAAATCCAGTCAGGATTTGAACAACCAACTCTTCAGTCTTCAAACCTCTGGTCTAAGCAGTTGCTGGGCGTTGAAAAAAAACGTTATTATTAATTTATTCAGTCAACTCAGTAGTCAGTACTGTAAACAGAGCACAATAACTAGGCCTCAGTATGTAAATAATAAGAGCCATTCACTGCGCACACACAGAAACAGCACAATAAATATTATGACAGGCACAAAGTGAGAGAGAGGGAAAAAGAGAGAGAGAGGGAGGAGGGTGGTGGGGAGGGAGGTAGAGAGAGAGAAGAACAGGGTAAGGGGGGCACAGTGTGTGGGAGAGCGAGACAAGGGTGAGAAACTGAATGGGAGCGAGGGAGAGAGTGGATAAGGGAGAGGTAAACATGGCATGGAAACATACACATGTGTATTACTTTCTACATTATACTTTGTGTACAATACATTAGTAGACACATGCGTAGGCTTAATTTTGAGTGGTTTAGTATCAATTAATTGTTTGTTGTGTATTATATGTTTGTTAAATAAATGCCATGGCAAAGTATGATGGTGATTGCCATGGCAATAAAAAACATTCTTCATTTGATTTGATTTCAAGTGGAAGAGCGAGAAGAGCTGTGAGAGAGAGGGGGAACGAGAGAGAAGGTGAGAGAAAATGAGAGAGAGACAGAGAGGGAAAGAGACGGAGAGAAAGAGGGAGGGGGAGAATGGTGAGTTGTAGGGGTGTGGTCTCCAGGTGTTGATTCCACAGGTTGATATTTGATCCTGGAAGGTGTGAATGACAACACCTGATAGCAGCTAGCATGACCTAGCAAGGGCTAACTGTCTAATATAGCTGCTAGCTTAGCAATAGAAACAAGTATTGCATTTGCATCCAGTCTGATACATGCACGGAATGCAAGAATTGCAACCAAACTGGCCTTCAGGCCACAAAAAAGAAAAAAGCACTATGATTGAGGAAGAAAATTGATAATCAAATCGAAGCAGAAAACTGCATTCGTTCCACTTCTTGCATGTCTACTGTAATATAAAATAAAAATATAAAGAACAATTTTTAATTATTCATTCAATGATCGACTGTTTGTAGAAAAGGCTGTGTTATCTGCAAACTTTTTTGGTTATCTGATTACATGCCTGCAAGCTAACCTAACAGGACCACTAGGGGGCAGCACGGTGGCGCAGTGGTTAACATTGCCCACCGCTCCGCAGGGATGGGTTAAATGCGGAGGATGAATTTCACTGAACATGTATGTATGTGTGACGAAATAAAGTATGTTATGTTTAGACTCAAAAAGTTTCTTTCCCCATGCAGTGATGTTGTTGAACTCTCCAGGCAAAGTACATCATTGAACACTGACTAAATATGTTATGTTGTGGACCAACAACTGGACAAATACTTGCTGTAGTCTTGTACTGTTGCAAACTATACCTGGCATATTTGACGACCTACTAAGAATGTTATTATCTGCTACTGCCTACTATGTTACATTCTTCATTGTTACTACCCTGTTACTATGTTACTACGCATGTCTACTTTGTCCGACCCACATGGAACATGGAGAATTAAGCTGGTTCTGAATCTGCTAACCAGTTAAACGGACCCACTCATTGGCGAACAGCTTAGCTAGCTTGTGTGGACTGCTCTGCCACTGGCACACAGTTCAGAGATCAGCTGAGGTCATGTGATTCTTGAACACATGACTGGTTGCCATAGCGATGGCAACATGAGTGTGAGGAAGAGAAAAAAGAGAGAGGGAGGGAGAGAACCCAGACGTAGCAAGACACAGGGCAGACCCAGGAAGAAAGCTATTGTGTGGGGTTATCATCACAGAGACAGCGCGAGAGATAAGATAAAGAGTGGGTGGCAGATATTGGATATATTTCAGTAATCAAATATTCTGCTAAAATTGCCATTGGGTAATTGAATAAAATGTATTTGATAAGATAACAAGCATGTATGTATATACAAGTGAAAATAACACATTCAACATAATAATTAAGAATCAACTTTTCAGGATGAACATTTTAAATTGGTTTGCACAATATGAAGCATTTCCTCAATTGACACAAATTTATAAAAAAAAATCAGTGCTAATGAATGAGAAAGATATAGCTAGAGAGGGAGAGAGATACAGAAGGAGACAGAAAGAACAAGACAGCCAGAGATGAAGACCAGGAGAGAGTGAGAGACAGAGAGAGAGAGCAGGAGAAAGAACAAGAGTGGGATACACAGAAAGACAAGGGGGAGACAGAGAGAGAAAAACAGACAGAAATTGGACAAACACGGTCAGTGTGTAAATCTGTGTTTTGAGGAAGTGAAAGAATATGACGCCGCAGGTCTTAGGAGGAAACACTGGGTTGGATCAGGATGTGTTTCAATGACATGCTGGGTTCCAAACAGCTATTTTGATCATGGATTCATCAGCATTTTTACATCATCTTTACAGACGATTAATCAATGAATCAGTTTTTGTTTTTTGTTCTTTTAACTCATTCAGTGCCTGTTGGCATGTCCCAGTGCCAGTTTTTTTGGAAACGTGTGAGTGGAGATGTTTTTTCAAGACCCATAGAAAAATTTATTCTGTGTCCTTGTCAACAAAACACATAGCAAAGGAAACTGCAGACTTTCCTTCATCATCAGAAAAAAAATGTGTTTCTACCTGTTTCCATTCTTTAGGTATAGTCTCCAGAACATGGGTTGGTATCAATACAAATGCTGATTTCTGTCAAAATCCTGAATAAATGTGGGTGCAGTGCCGATGTTGTCATGTTGTCGATGTTGCTCAGTTGGCCCGAGAGGCGGCTTATGGTGCCACCAGGCGCACAGAAGTGGTACTGCACCTGACTTAAAAGCAAAAATTATTATTAACCTGAAAGGAAGTCTCGCTTATTGTCAGAGGCTTATCACCAGCTACATTGTGGACACTAGGGGATGTATCGGGAGTGAAGTGTTGCACGGCGAACGCAAGCATGCTTGGTGAATTTGTGTGGCCTTGAACATTCTTTTGCGATGATTGTGCATTTTTTTTCTTTTTGCTCGGCTTGTGAACAACCAGACAAACACATGTAGCCCCCTAGATAGAGATAGAGTCTGAACATTAAGGCTCATTTTTATAGTTTCATCAGTTGGAAAGTGATTCAATAATACATTTTCCACAAATTAGAATCAAAACGGGAATCGAGGTTTGAACACTCACAAGATGAAAAAGTTATTTTTTCCGGTGTCAGCGCCATTCTTCATCTTTATTGGATAGGATTATTCACGAACTGGGTGGAACAGAAAAAGATCATAGAAAGGTATTTGCACTGCAAACGCTGTGGTAGACACAGCGCTATTTACATGAATGGGTGCGCGTTAGGTGTGTCCATAACCACTCCGCCGAAGACACCTGAGGGATTTTTTTTGGCCGCAAGCGCCACTTTTCATTCTTTATTATTGAGAGAGATAGTGGCTGGATTAAATCAGGAGCTGGAATGAAGAGTCGGGGAGAGACATTGCAGAAAAGCCTGAGAGGGTATATAAAAAAAAAAAAGATTTGCATTTATATAGTGCTTTTCTACCACATAGTGGCACGCAAAGCGTTTTACAGTGACCTCTCAATCACACATTCATACGCCAATGGCGGCTGCTGCCATACAAGGCACCCGCCACGACCCATTGGGAACAATTTGGGGTTCAGTGCCTTTCCCAAGGACACTTTGGCATGGAGCCTGTCGGAGGCAGGATTCGAACCACCAACCGTTTGGTTTTCAAACCTCCAGTCATGAGAACCCACGGCGCTGCTCGACCTGTGGTCTGGGGGGGCACGCTCTACAGCCACTCTGCCAACATGCCCCCCCCCTCGCCCCCTGCATCAGTGTGTTAGTGTGCTGTGTGGACGCTGAACCCCTGGCCTACACAGCTTCCAGTCAGCATGCTCCGGCTGTGTTATTCTAGTTCCATTCCTCCACACTCTCGAGGTTAAAGCGTTCCAGATGAACGCCACACCCTTCTCCCCCCCTGCCTCCCCCGTCAATAAGTATGTGTGTTGGAACCTCTCGCTCTCTCTTAACCCCCTTTAACCACCCCTCTCCACCGCTCTGTACCCCTCTCTTTCTCTCTCTCATCATGACATGAATTTGCACTACCCCATGTTCGGGGAGCTGGCACCATGAGCTCTTAAGTTACTTAGCTTCATTAATTAAGAAAATACAGGGTGGGGATGTCGATAGCGATGTGGTTAAAGACACTGAACCTGAAGACGGCCCCCACTCATGGTAATGGCGCTGTGGTTTAGATCAGGGGTTCTTCACCTTTTTCACCAAAGGAGCCCTTTTCCTGGCTTAAAGTAACTCAGAACCCCTATATTTTAAGGACCAATTTCTCGTAACTGGAACTCAATAAAATGACATTTGGAATACTAAAAATGCATTGCATGCAACTTTAACGCATTGCATGCAACTTTAACACTTCTGGTGTTGGTTTTTCTTGTTGCTAGTTAACAATGAAACTCAGCCAGTTTAAAAACATTATTCCTCTGCGAACCCCCTGGGGTGTCCCTGTGGACCCCTAGGGGTCCTAGGACAAGAATGGAGCGTTTAGATCACAGCGTCCGTAGTGCCGCAAGTTCTACTCGCCTTTTGGCTTTTTTGCAATGTCTACCCCTGATCTCCTCCGACAAATCAATAAAAAAGTGTCAATAAAGATTGAAAAATGGTGCTTACACAGGAAAAAAAATCATTTTTAAAAAGAAGGACAGGGTGCCCATAGACTAGGGCTGGGTGATACAGCCAAAAGTTTTATTGATATTGATTTGAATCAAGATTAATTTTAATTCGCCATATTGCATAAGCATGACAGCAGTACACACAAATAAAATGTTAGTTGGGCATGAAATAACTCTCAAGATCAACAGGATAATCAATATATATTTTTAGATGGATGTTCTGGATGATAGTGAGGAAGTGAAAGACGGCACACTTGTGCACGTGCGAAAAATCAGCAGGCGCTCAGAAGAGGAGATCTTGAAAAGTGTCTGCTTAGCCAAGTCGCCCCGAGTAGGAGTCTGACTGAGTGGAGATGAGTTTAGCTAGGACTGTGTAAATAAACTGTGTCTGACTGTGTAAATACATGTGCATTTGCACTTTGCATATCGAATATATTTAACATTAACAGCTCATAACTTAATGATTGAAATCAAATAATTGTATCGCGCAACATCAGAGCTTTTTGCGACTCAATATAATTGGTGAAAAAAAAATAAATAATTATATATATATATATATATATATATATATATATATCACCAAACCTGACTGTAGACACATAAAGACTGAGCGTGCACAATGTTAACCCAAACATAGTGGCATAAATAAGGCCTGAGAAGTTAGCAACTTAGCATCAGGATCATAGAAAGCCAACATGCTTTATTAGCATTCCATTATAAAGTGAATGCAGCATCCCTACATTATATTATATATATTATATCAATATATTACTAATGAATCATCCATGCATCGCACGCGACTAGAGGGTCCGGTGTGCCTGGACCAACCAGGCTTGCGATGCGTGGACAATTAATTTGCTCTGGCTTGCCAGGCTAATATTATACAACCAGCTAAGTAGTATAATATTTGTTGTCATGTTCAGTATCTAGTCAGATGTTTGTGAAGTATTTATTCTGTTCTGGCGTCGAAGCGGCGTTTCCTGGTGTCAAATTCTCGCCCAAGCCTGTCGCCACTCATTCTTCTATACTGCCATAGCAGTGGCACTACCGGGTATTTACCGGCTACAGCTAAATCTGTCATGAGTCATTCTTTAATACCGGCTTAGGAGCGGTGTTTCCTGATGTCAAATCATCGCCCAATGATCCAGCTAACCCTGTCGCCAGTCATTCTTCTAAACCGGCTTGAAAGCACACTACCGGGTATTTACACTAGTTTTTACAGCTAAATCTTTCACCAGTCATTCGTCTATACTGGCATTGATATATGACACTATGCTTTATGTCTTTATTAATTGTTTTTTTTTTAATGTTTTTTACAGCCCATTCAGGCTGTTTTTTCCAAGCTTTATTTATTAGGGTTAGTGGAAACAGGTGAAGATGGGGGGTAGACATGCGTGAAATACATCGGTGGTGGGATTCGAACCACGCCATATGCATGCTTTCCAGTGCAATGCCTAACCGACTGAGCTACTGGGCAGCACATGTTTTTATTAATTGTTAACTGTATCTATCAACTCATCCAGTGCCAGCCCTTTTCAAATTTGGCACGTCCCAACAACATCTGAGTGTTTTTTCAAGATCCACAGAAAATTAGGCTCTATATCTTTGTCAACAAAACTTCAGACTTCCCTTTATTATCAAGAAAAATAAGCTTGTTTCTACCTCTTTCCATTCTTTAGTTATAGCCTCCAGAGGATAGGTGGATATCACCGAAAAGTGCTGATTTCGGACAAAATCTAGTAAATATGCATGCAGTGACGACTGTGGTCGCTAGATGGCAGTATACACTGCCACATTGTGCCCTCACGAAAACGTGTCCTTGGCATTCAGCAACAGTACCATTAAAAAATGCAGGAAAGTGTTTTTTGGCACTTAGTGTTAAGTGGCACTTTTGCGCGGGGGCGCCCGGGCACCCCCTGGCGGGTTGCTTTGCATGTCCAGCCGCTACATGTTTTCTTTTAAAGTATTTAATTCAGGCTGGATTCAAGCTACAACTTGATTTAATCCACTCCATTTTTTAGGAAACCATGTTATAGAGGCAATTGAAAAGTACCGTCTTCCCAACCATGATCAGGGTGTTTCGAATTGTAATTCTTCAAAAACATACGAATAAAGAAATGTCTAAAGAAATGTCCATTTTTGTTTGAACAAACAACACAAATATCACTTTCAATTCCAGTATTGTTCCTCTAACACCCTCTAAAAATATTGATTCAAAAATAATTGACCTGAATACCGAATTATGTACTGAAATTACTGAAACATAATATTTTAATATTAATATTAGAAGCAACACTGTGAAACAACTAATACAAAGAATGGAATTCTTGCATCAGCCATACATCTATTCAGAGAGCATTAGGTGGACTTGTAGAAGCTAATGAGATCTGGCACACTGCATCGGAAGCTAACAAGCAATATGATGAAAAAAATCTTTCATTTGCAACAATGTAACAGATGTTAAGCAACATGATCGACATTCCTAAGACCGCTAGCATTAGCAAAAAGCCCCACAGGAAGCTAGCTAGCACTAGCGACTAGCGAGTGCCACAGGAAGCAGACTAGCGGCGTGCTTCTAGGATGGCGTACAATAAGAGGAACTAGCGACGGCTCATTACGTAAGCTTCCATTCAGGCTGGTTTCCTTGCTGCTAACTGGCTCAGGGTTTCCATCCAAGGCTCCTTTAGCCTACAACCTACACATGACACGTGCCATGCCAGGGATTTACAAGACATTTCAATTTACCCACGATCACCACTTGCCCTGATGAAGATCACAAAGCTGCTGGGCTCTCTTGCTATGAACTCCCCAGTTAGTGTGGAGTTGGGTGATGTGCAGCCAACAAGATATTTATATATTTTGTTTATTTTGCCAAACGAATAACTTGTATTGCGTGGAAGACAGAAGTAAGATAAGCCACTTCTCCACTACAAAAAAACTCAAGGCACAGGTCGGCGCATCTCAGTTAAGTTTAGTTCGGGGAACGTGTCTCCACTGTTCTTAACGCGGCCTATTTTTTACAAAAACTCAATTTCAATACGCCAGTGCTCACCCCCCCACCCCTGCATGGGTGACACCCCTCCCTGAATTCACAACACTTTGCTGTGGCCGCTGCACAGGAGCGGGGGGAGACAAAGGTGGTGGCACCCCACTGGTGGCAGGTGATACCCTCTACCTCTGTTCTATTGATGCCTGCCAGACCGGGACACGCCCCCCTCCTGTGATTGGCCGGCCACGTTCCGTCACCCCCTCAGAATGTGACCAATCAGCGACCCATAAACGTGGCCAAGGACGGCCCAATTCTAGACCCACATCTCAGCAGTGCTGAAATCTGGCCTGGCCTGCCCAATTTGACCTTGTGGAGAAGCGATTTTCGGGGTGGATGTGCATGTGAACTGTGCCGTGCTGGATGGAAAGCCAATGGAAAAGAGGCTATACTGCACCACCCTCTGGTGGATGACTAGATGGGTGGATCACCCATCTCACATGTATTGCATGTAAGATGTGTGTAGATGTGCAGCTGGTCTCCAAACCACAGGGTTTGTCTAAATGCCTTTCAGTACCACCAGCTTCTATCAAAGTCTATTCATTGCCAAAGACTTTCTAAAATGGGAAGTAGTTCTAAATGCAAAGACCCTCGTTTTTATGTGAAAAGTTCATTTTAGATGTAACGTATATCCAGTTAATTAAACATTAATGTAGTAAAACAAGGAAAAAATGTTTGTCATTGAAAGGGTTAAGGCCACTGACGTGCTGTGGGCAAAAAAAGGAGGGACCACGAGAGGTGTCAAATTTCTCTAGCAAACGGCTTTGCAGCACAATTATCTCACGGCACATTCACATAGGACTCGCCCAGCAGGAACTGTACAGATTGATTCATTTTAAACAACGCCGTCTCTTCTCCAGCAACAAAGGAAGCCACTCGTCATTGTTCCAGAACTCCCATGTTTTAGACAAAGGTCAACGTAAGGCGTAAACAACAAACCCCAGTCTAAAAAAAAAATGTCTACAAGTCACAATATTATCAACTTCCAGGTTATGTATTGTAAACATGCGCATCATTCTTATGCAGTGCATTGTTGTGCTAGGACCAGTCACTGCTAGTTGAGCGTACTGCCATTTCTGATAGAGATGTTCTCAGGTCGTTACTGTAACTGTGTGTTCACACCAGAGGTTGGGTAAGTATTTGGTTAGGATCGAAGCCATGCAAATTTTGAGTCTTGAGGCGAATTGGGCGGGGCATCTTGGGCGTCTGCCGCTATGACTTCGCCTCTACCGGCCCACCGCTGCCGCCGCTACCGCGCCGCGTCAGGTCATGTGACTTGAGCCAAGCAGTCCCCCAGCGAACAACTGCAGAGACGAGTGCTGATTGGGGAAACTTCACCGAGGGACCGCTCGGAGGCGGGTTGTAAACGGCAGGTAAAAATAACTGTAAAAAGTAATGTGTTACAACTAATGGAAAAGGTAGCGTAAAGTAACGTAAGTACTTTAATTACTGACATCACTGCCTATATTAAAGACGGTGCTGAAGCGCTCCCTGTTGCAGCCAAGACTCAGACACATCAAACGGTGGCATTATCCATCTACGACCAACCCACAATGAACAGAGTCACACAGTCTGCTACAAGCAGAGACGGTGAGATATGATGATGGTTCTCTAACCTCGGCTGATGCGTTGTTTCTCCCCTGACAGGATGCCTGGCGTGTCGATGATGCTGATGCTCTCCAGGACCTGGTTAGGCATCTGAGAACAGATAAATCTACATACATACAGATGCACAAACACACACACACACGGACACACAGACACAACACACACACAAAGCTTTTGAGATACACCGCATTGCAGTCCGACAGCAATTCAATAGCAGCCATCATTTTTGACATAATAGTATTTCGGCCTGAGTAGCCGTGCAGCTGCTATGCTGTATTTGCAGCGAAGGCAAAAGTATGAGAATCAATTTATTGCCAAATTGTGCAAGCACACAGCATTGAATTTGACTTCGGTCATCTGTTCAACCCCATGTTACAGCAAGTAAATAATAATAATAATAATAATACATAGGTTTTATATAGCGCTTTTCTGGACACTCAAAGACGCTTTACAGAGTAAGAAAAGAAAAAAGAAAACTAAGTAGCTAAGGAATAAACAGAAAACAGAACCAAAATAATAAAATAAGCAAGCACACAAATAAAACTGTAGACGGAGGGAAGGGAGGAACCGGGGAAAGCAGATTAGGTGTCAAAGGCTATCTTGAACAGGTGGGTTTTAAATGATGGGAGTGAGTCACAGTTGCGGATGGAGAGTGGCAGGGAGTTCCAGAGGGTTGGGGCGGCGATGGCAAAGGCTCTGTCCCCCATGGTACGGTGTTTGGCCTTGGTGATGGGGGTGAGGAGGTTGTGGTCAGCGGGTAGGGGAGTAGGGAAGGAGGAGGTCAGAGAGGTATGAGGGGGCGAGGTGGTGCAGGGCTTTACAGGTGGTGAGGAGGATCTAGAATTGAATGTGCTGTTGTATGGGGAGCCAGTGAAGTTGACGGAGGATGGGTGTGATGTGTTTCCCCTCCAGCCTCTCGTAGAGGACTTGCAGTGCATGGTTTGCTGTATATCAAAACGTGTAATAGATGATGTTCTAACGTCCAGTGTTTCTGTCTTCAGCTAACCAACAGTAAGAAGGCCACGCCCCCGGCAGATAACTTTGAAGATGCGATGCAAATGCTCCCCCCTCGGCTCAGCATTCCAGACTGTCCCAACTGCAATTACAGAAGAAGGTAAGGTCCATTTATCACATTAATCACCATTACAGAAGAAGGTAAGGTCCATTTATCACATTAATCACCATTACAGAAGAAGGTAAGGTCCATTTATCACATTAATCACCATTACAGAAGAAGGTAAGGTCCATTTATCACATTAATCACCATTACAGAAGAAGGTAAGGTCCATTTATCACATTAATCACCATTACAGAAGAAGGTAAGGTCCATTTATCACATTAATCACCATTACAGAAGAAGGTAAGGTCCATTTATCACATTAATCACCATTACAGAAGAAGGTAAGGTCCATTTATCACATTAATCACCATTACAGAAGAAGGTAAGATCCATTTATCACATTAATCACCATTACAGAAGAAGGTAAGATCCATTTATCACATTAATCACCATTACAGAAGAAGGTAAGGTCCATTTATCACA
>OMKY01208580.1:0-13070 GCA_900302395.1 Bregmaceros cantori
CTCTAGTCAGCAGTTTCCGTGCGGCGGCCCCTCGGTGCGGCGCATCTGTGGCTGCCGGATGTCGTCCTGGGAGCGCCGTGATTGGCGGTGTCGTGACACGTGATTAACGGCCGCATAAACAACAAGCGCGACAAGCGATAACATTGAGGGTGGTTTCGCGACGCCCCTCGGGGCAACCAGAGACCACTGTCACCTTGTACGAGGGGGAACCAGGGACAAAAAAAAATCTGCTCTTAAAAGACAATATATTTTCTGCGATACGTTCTGTGAAACAAGGCTTTGCATGTTCTTTACCCAAGTTTTCATTTTTTCGAAGGACTTGCAGAATTATCCCCCGGCATCCTTGTATTGCGAGACCCATTGTACGTGGACAATGGGCCATTGTGTAGGCAGCGATGCGCGTGTGTAACGGTATGTGCAATGAGATCCACCTCTCAATGGGTGGTCCCCGCGCACGCCGCGGAGCAGCCGACACACGCCAACAAACAGCCTTCAAGGGTTCATCGTAGCCATCTACAACTCACAAAGTACAGAGCGTATATGAATACAATGTTGTTTATTATTTTACACTAAGCATTTAATGTCTATTATCTTATTTTTCCTTCTGGCACGTCCTGTGTATGTTATTACGTTGAGGGGGAGATTCTTACTGTTCAACACTACATTTCACTGTCCCACATTAGACAACTGACTGTCCCACATTAGGAAGTTGCAAAAAATGACCCACATTAGAACAATCCACCCTGCTCAGATCACATAGAAATAAATTAATCTGTGATTTTTTTGTTGATTTGATATATGATTTGACACTATCCCGTTTCCAGTTAATTGAAAGGTACTTGGCCTACTGTAAAAAAAAAAGGAGATACCAATTATTTCCTATTTGATCACGGCGTGCTGCTGTGGTGGACTTGGAGAAAAACACACAACAAGTGAACAGTTCAAAGTGTCAAACAGTAAATTGGAGATCAGACGGGGGCGCTGCAGCCCGGGCGCTTTGTCAATGTCAGAGGAACCAAAGCTAAAAAGACCTAAAACTACAAAATGGGCCGCAGACAAGCGGGTCTGCGGCGGACAAGCGGGTCTGCGGTGAGCCGCGCATCACAAAGGTTGGCATTGATTTCCAGTAATGAGCGGAGCCGCGCAACTTCTCACACGCCCGACACTCGCTAACCTTCTGTTGGCGCCGGCCTGACGAAGCCGCGGCGGTGAGGGAAGCTTTCGAGTAATGGAAGCTCTTTGATTAAGTCAGTGGTGCGGAAAACTGTGGTAGGTGTACCACCAGTGGTACGCGAGCACACTCTCGTGGTAGGGTGGATTGCCCTAATGTGAACCACTGCCTAACCACTGCACACACCCCCACTCCTGTGATTGGCCTGCCACGTTGCGTCACCCCCTCGGAGTTTGACCAATTGGCGACCAGTAAACGTGACCAAGGACGGCCAGATTCTGGATCCACATCTCAGCGGGTCCTGAAACCTGGCCTGGCCGGTTTGACCTTGTGGAGAAGCATTTTTTGGGGTGGATGTACATGTAAAACTATGGTAATGTGTCTAACATTAAGTTCAACACTACATTTCACCATCCGACATTATCCAACTGACTGTTCCATTAAGAAGCTACAAAAAATGTCCCACATTAGGGCAATTCACAATCTACCAGTAGATCACCATCTCCAAGCTCTCTCTGAAACAAGCTGGTAGACTAGAACACGGCCAGAGCCAGCGCTAACTTAGTAACTTTTAAGAGGAGTAGTCAGTAATGAGTAGTCGGCCTACTTTTACTTTTTGTTCTAAGTTACTGTGGCAGCGCTGCTCAGCATGGCCATGGACCATCGTTCTGTGGTATTGTAACTTTAATTTGAAAATCCACATGCGTGGCCGAGTGCGTCGTGTTCTCACCGGCAGAGTTTAAATAGAAATGAGAGGTGGACATCTGCAGAGCTGGAGAGCCTCTTGAAACATCCCCCGGAGCGTAGCTACCAGCTCTACCCAATGTATGGGGGGTCAGGGGCTAGTGTGGCAACCTAGAGAAGAGATAGCCACTTCTCCACTACAATAAACTCAAGGCGCATCTCGGTTAAGTTTGGTTCAGGTAAAGAGGAACGTGTCTCCACTGTTATTAATGCGGCCATGAGGGGTTGGTGCCAATTTTTTTTTAAACTAAATTTTAGGGTCCGCGTTGGCCGAGTGGTTATGGACACGACACCTAACGCGACCCCATTCATGTTAGTGGCGCTGTGTCTACTGCAGCGTCCGCAGTGTCGCGAGTTCGACTACGCTCGTCGACTTGTCTACAATGTCTACCCCGATCTCTTCAACCCAGTTTCCGACTAATACTATCCAATAAAGATGGAAAAACAGCGCTGACGCCGGAAAAAAGTAACTTAAAAAAAAGAATACACAAGGACATTATTGATCCCCTCCCACCAAACAGACATGCCACAGACTTCTCAGCTCCTCAGCTAAACCTGGTGAAAAGTGTAGAATCCCCTGGGCTCCTCATGTACACTAAATCCTGAGTCAAGATCGCAAAGCATAGTCGAGCTACAGCAAGCTGCTCCACACCGTGGTATTAGTTGCAAGTTTGATATAAACATACTCTGTCACCAGCGACAAAAGATGACTTAAGGAATATATTTCACACTAAGACATAATGAACATCAATGGACCATTTGTTTGTCATGCTTTCTCGTCGTTACGTCATTCATTTGTTGTCTTGACGCAGACGTTCGGATGTAAAATGAAAGTGTCAGAAATAGATAAGAATGAATACACCAAACCACGTCGCGTCGAGTGGATTTTTATTATTTATTTATTTTTAGCCACCCCTCGCCGTGCAAAAAAAGCACCGCCTGGGGCGGCAATAAAAAGAGCTTTGTTCACTGTCCTGACATAACATAACATCTAAGAATTGATCGAACCCCTCTGGTCTGTTTGCGGCCCCCTCTTTGCATAATGGAGCAAATTAGCATAGCGCCTGTTTATTTATCAGGTCCAAGCCACGCCTGAGTGGGCGCCATCAATCACGCGCAAATGCCAGCCATGGAAAGGAAGCAGCCCGCGGGCATCGACGGGGAATATTAAATCACATGGTAAAAACCTCATAATGAAGTCTCCCTATTATTCCTTATTAACTAACTCATGAACTCGCTCGCGCGGCGTCCGCGACCATAACGGCCGCGCTGCGTCTCGCGCGGGCAACGTCCACGGCGGTCCTAATGGGAGATTAGTCTTGCAGGCGAATCCCGGGGCCGCGTTGTGAATCTTGCGGTGGCCCGGCTCCTCGCGCGCGCGGATGACGCGCACGCCGCAGAGCGTGCTGTTCGAGAGAGCCGGTCGCTCGTGCTCACGCTCGGTGGTTGAATCGACGGGATTTCACGACGCGGGGGCCGCGGTGACAGATCTGGCCTGCTTACTTTAATTGGCGACAGCGGCCATGTGGCCTTGGTAAGCGTACACGGCGGTGTTGTTGGTGATGCACCGGGGTCCGTTTTAGCGCCGCGTTGCAAACTCAATCGCCGCTGCGTAATTAGGTGGCGGCTGGCCATTCCGACGAGTGGCATAAAGTCAGCCTGCGGTGATACCAAAGGAGCAATTACAGTTGGGACAGCACATCGTGTCACGCTAATACACAGGTTTTAAAACGGTGGGTCGCCGACAGAAAGGTGCACAGAGAAGTGCATTCAACACTAACGAGATTCGCTTTTATTGCCTGTCAGGTATAAACACACTGGACATTGTCTTTGGACATTTGGTTCACACCCTGATACAGTACATATAACATAGTAAAAAGATAAAAATAACACTGAGAAAATTCATTTCACACCGATTGAAACTGCACCTTTATACTATTAGGAAGTGCATACTACGCACAGCACCATCACAGGAGACCTGTGCTGCCTGGTCAACAGCCCAGTGCAGGTCTCAGGAGCCTCCTAAAGACATTTGGGAGCATGTTCTGGATGGGAGCACTCCATAGGCCAGTGCAATAAGGAATATAAGAATATTTATTCTCATAAGAACCACCTTGTCCTATCTCTCTCCCCCTCTCTCACTCACCTCAGTGGGCTCCAGGTTCTCCCCGTTCTTCATCCAGCGGTAGGACGGTTTGGGTTTTCCCGTGGCCTTACACTCCCACACCAGGGAGTCAGCGATGGACATGGTGACGTTCTGGGGTTTCTTCTCCAGGTGAGGAGGAGCTGGAGACACACAACCAGAGTCAATCACTGGAGAATATTACAAAAAACTACTATGAAGGTGAAGCATTCCAAGTCTTTTATAAATTTGTTACAGTCAGCGGGACGAGCCGAACAATCTGGGCGCATCGTCCACGGATCGCCCAGCAGCATCTTCAGGAGACGGATCGTCCGCGAGGGACCCAGGGCCCCCAGCTGCAGGTCGTCAACACTCGTCAGTTCGCCTCTTTTTAAGACAGCGTCCGACCCCGGATGGACGCAGTCCCAAAGTCTTGGATCAGGTGAGCTAGCCTGACTAAGCACTGTCACATTATCTTCTGCCTTTGTTCTATTGATGCTTGCCAGACTGGAGTATGGGGGCGCAGCACACGCCCCCCCCTCCTGTGATTGGCCAGCCATGCTTTGTCACACCCTCAGAGTTTGACCAATCGGCGACCAGTAAACGTGGCCAAGGACGGCCATATTCTGGACCCACATCTCAAAAGGGGCTTTTGTATTATCGTATTACCGCCATTTTAAAAACTATTACATGGACTACTTGGTAAATCATAACCATGGCCACGGCATAAAAGCATTGAGGAGAAAAACAGACCAATATACTATTGTTACTTTCCTTGTGTGCATACAGAGCCCCTCGCACAGCCACGTTTATGTTGAGAGATCAATATATTACAGCAGTCTGTCCATTCGCTGAAACGAATGGTCCTATCAATGACCGGCTGCTCTGAATCAGTTGCAATTAAATCGCCCGATGGGATATTTCAAACGTATTCTCGCATGACAAATGATCAATTGAATCATCTGTTTCCCATAATTTATCTGAACTGCAGCGACTCCACCTGTAGCCTTTGTCAATGTGCATGCATTCTTAATGGCCGGCAATCGCCTCGGAGACGATTCCTTAGCTTGATGGCCTCCCGGATGACGGCGTCGTCCGGCCGAACTGTAAAAAACTCTGCAACGCGGCGCGTGATGGATGAACAACAGACGTGCGGGAACGTGGAACGTAAATATTTCGTCCGTGGCCTTTGGACGCTCAATGGCGAGTTGAGTAAATAATGGTGTAATTAATGTGGGCGGTCGGCATCGATTCCTAATATGCCGCTCACCGAACTCAAGTCTGGTTAAACATTTAGTGCACAAGGTCGAGTCGACACGTGGGTCAACTTTTTGAAAATTTTTCTTTTTTTTTCTGCTCAAAGTGAGCCTTTGTCAGCCTGGCGAGCCAGAACCAACGCATCGTCCACGCATCGCACGCCGCTAGACGGTACACTGAGTCTGGGCAAATCAGGTAGATATACAATGTCCCTATACGGGCTGACCAATTGACTCATTCGAATCGAGACGTGGGCGAAGTTTGGTATGGGTGACGCGATACGTGGGCGGAGTTTGCGATGGGTGACGCGAGACGTGGGCGGAGTTTGCGATGGGCGCCGCGAGACGTGGGCGGAGTTTGGTATGGGTGACGCGATACGTGGGCGGAGTTTGCGATGGGTGACGCGAGACGTGGGCGGAGTTTGTGATGGGCGCCGCGAGACGTGGGCGGAGTTTGTTATCGGTGAAGTGAGACGTTTGGTGCTCACACCTCCACGGCACTTGTCCCACCTACTGCGCTGTGACTGGATAACACAATTTGATTGACACGTTTTTGGCCCCTGGTTTCTCCAGATCCAATTATCATTCTAATCGTGTGCGATGCGTGGATGATTCTTGTATTTGTGAACTTTAAAAATGACGTTGATCGTGACGCTAGTTCACCATCCAGTAACTTAGATACTTTCCTTGGATCATTGGTATATGATCCAGTGCCCGAGGGTTCTCAGTGTGGCTACATTGGTACAAAGACATGAATGAATGAATAAATTAATTTGCTCTTAGGACGGGCAGTACAGAGCCATTAAACATTGCAACATGAGAAGACGGTTGTACATAGCAGGCGTAGCAAAGTTGCTATATTTCATTTCAGCCAAGTGCTTTAGTATTGGAATTAAAATGTATTAGATTAGATAAACTTTACTGTCCCGTAGGACAATGTGCTTTGTAATACATCAACAGGGTTGTCAACCAAAAAGACACATACTCTCATCCAGAAGACACTATAGCACAACCAGTAAAATGGGGGCCGCGTTGGCCGAGTGGTTATGGACACCGCACCGCCCTCTACATGCTTCCCCTGAGCACGGTGATTAAAAAGTTTAAGGGTATCACCTACCACATGTACGCGGACGACATCCAGTTGTTTTATTCTTTTAACCCTGACAAAATGGACAGCCTCAGTGTACTCCATGACTGTCTAGCTGCCATCCAGGAGTGGACAGCTAGCAACTTCCTTCAGCTGAACGCAGCCAAAACAGAGGTCATGTGGTGGCCTCAGACAGTGTGGCCTCCAGGGTGGCGGCTCACATGGGGTCACTCACGGACAACATCCGACCTAGCATGCGGAACCTTGGGGTCATTTCGACCAGTCCATGCACCTGAGAAGCATGTCAAGCTGCTAACCAGAACTTGTTTTTTCCATCTAAGGAATATTCTAAGCTGAGGAACATTGTTTCTTTTAATGAACTCGAAATGTCTGTCCACGCTTTTATTTCCAGCAGACTCGACTACTGTAATCCTTGTTTACCTGTCTGAACAAAGGTTCTGTAGACCAGTTACAGCTAGTGCAGAATGCGGCTGCCAGACTGCTCACTAGAGCTAGGAAATCATCTCACATCACCCCTATTCTGTACTCTCTGCACTGGCTCCCTGTACAATACAGAATTATTTTAAGGTCTGGTTTTCACTTTCAGAGCGTGTCATGGTCTAGCCCCCACCTATGTGTGTGAGCTATTCGGCCTCACTCCTCCAGCCGGTCTCTGAGGTCATCTGACCAGGGGCTCCTGGCAGTCCCTCGTACCCGGCTAAAAACCAAGGGGGACAGAGCTTTTGGGGTGGTGTCCCCCAGGCTCTGGAACGCTCTCCCCCAGGACTTGAGAGCCTCTACATCAGAGAATGTTTTCAGAAAACTTTTAAAGACTTACCTGTTCAGGCAGGCATTTGGCGACTTATAGTTATTACTATTGTTGTTTCTTTGTGACTTGTTGTATTATTCTTTGTGATTATCTGTGATCTGTGTACTGTTGTCTTTTACTGTCTTAAATGTTTATGTTTTTAATTCTAATGTACAGCACACTGTGCACTAGTGCTGTGAAGAGCGCTTTAGAAATAAACGTTTACTTACTTACTTACTCTGGTATTCGCGCGTGAACGAACAACGCACTTTGCCAGAATCTGGAGTTGGCCCCCAAGCGCTGCCCACATGGCTGTCCACCACTCCTCAGGGATGAGTTAAATGCGAAGGAAGAATTTCACTGTGTATGTATGTGTGACGAAATAAAGTATCTTAAGCATAATGTTAATAACGCGCTTTAACTTTCATGCAAGACATTTTAAGACTGCGCCGTTCAATTGTGATCTTTTGTGTGTGTTGAAGGACCGTTTCTTTTTTTTTTAAGTTATTTTTTCCGGCGTCAGCGCCGTTTTTCCATTTGTATTGGATAGGATTAGTCGGAAACTGGCTTGAAGAGATCGGGGGTAGACATTGCAGACAAGTCGACGAGCGTAGTCGACACTGCAGACACTGCGGTAGACGCAGCGCCACTAACATGAATGGGGTCGCCTTGGGTGCGGTGTCCATAAACACTTGGCCAACGCGGACCCCTGAAGGACCGTTTCTGCGCTACTCACGTGCTTTTCCGTGGAGCAGCGCACGGCGGCCAACTCCAGATTCGGAGCCAGTTGTTTGGCCACGCAGGGGCACTGAATGGAGCTGCACACGCGTTTGTTGTGTGTGTGTGCGTGTGTTTGTCCGTGCACCGGACCAGGATGAGTTCAGAAAGACAGAAAAGGGGAAAGAGAGAAGTGAACACACACACACAACAAACGCGCGAGCACGAGGGCGCTCCTGTAAAACATTTGAATATATATATTATTTCACCTTTAATGCGCTGGAGCGCACAGTCCACCGATTGCTCAGCGCTGCTGTCAATCACTGAGCTCACGGACCCGCCGTACGGCGCGTTCAATGTAGTGGAGCCTACAACGACGGTTACAACACATTTGTTTTGCTCACGGAATTCGTACAGAGCTGCGGAGGACGTACAGTAGAAAAAACCTCTGTAGTGGAAACCTAGTGTAATGGGGGACAGTAAAATGTAGTGTTGAACAGTTGAACTTAATTTTAGACACATTACCATAGATTGCTTTTAACATAGTTTCACTGACATTCATTGGTTTGGAGAGGAGCGAAAGCCACAGGTGTCCCACATTAGGCGGTGGCCCACATTAGGGCCCACACAATCCACCTTAAGTATCTGTTTGGAGTAGGTCGTCTGTGAAAGTCTGCAGCTGGCGCTGATAAAGTTAATAAATTGTCGGCCACTGCACCTTTAAAACCTTATCTTCAGAATCAATAATGTGCGCCATGCACAGCCTTGAGCACACACCACTCTCCTCAACAAACCGCGTGTTGCATTAAGCTGCTTCTAACATCCATCACCGGGGGAAAAAAAGAAGACGCATCTTCGGTACATCATGTCGTCCTGGCAGCCGGTGTGATGAAGGATGTTGGAAAATGTCTTCTCTCAGGCCAAACACTCAGGGAAGATCAAATGACCAGAGATGGCAAAAGTACCAAAAGTACTTCGTAAGTAGCAGGGCTCCGAACCAGTTCAAGGAACGAAAACAAAAATGAACAGAATCTTATGGAATTTTATGAGCGGAAATGGAAATGAAAAAGAATATTTCTTCAACTGTTACGGAACCGAAACCGAAAATTATGAAATCCAATGTTTTTTTCTGTTCTCTATGTATTTGAACATTTCCTATGTCTGGGAGACTATTTCCGGTTGTGCATCCATCCAACTTTCACTGTCAGTTATCATGCCCTATGCATCTGGGGCTCCATCTTGTGGACGAACAAGGAAGCGAATGTAATGGCGTTTTAAACCCGGTTTCACGTTAATACTGTTACACTGAAGTTTGAAAGTCCACCAAATATATTCTGTTTAAATTATTTCTAAAGTTAACATTGCATAATATAAGGAACTTTAAGAACGAACAAAATGTTTGCGTTCCAAACCAGTTCAGGACCGATATTTTGGTGGCGGAACGGATCCAAGAACGAAAACGTTAAACATAGGCCTGCCTGAACCGTTCAGAACAGAACTTTTTAAAAATAATTTTGTTTTCAAGCCCTGGTAAGTAGCAAAGGTAAACATTTGTTCACAAAGCAACAACTTGTGCAGGAGTACAAAGTACTGATTCATTTATCTACTGAAACTAAAGTATAAAGTACATTATGAAATGCACGTCCCAACACACTTTTTTTGATTCCAATTCAGAATCAGAATCATCATTATTGCCACTGTCAATGAACTGTTATGAATTGTAGAAGGGGAATAAAATAATAAGTAATGAACCCAAGACCACAGCACGAAAGGTTGGGCGACCACCCTGTCAGCCCATATAATATTACAAGATAACTATCTAATGATTGTTGCTCTCAGAATGAAAATGAAATAAAAAGATGATAACGTTAATTGTATAAAAACACAGTTCAGTCTCCGGAGATCCCGGGAGGACGACGTCCCTCCAAGTGTACAAGCAGGAGTCAAGTCCAAATAACACTTATCTCAGTCTCGACGCAGGTTGGTGGAGGAACCCAGTTGAGGCGCTGCAGGTGCCAGGCGGAAGGGGGGATTTTGACTGGGAGGGATTTTGACTCGGCACCATCCGGGTGCTGCGCCGATCCTTTTGTGAGGAGGGATGGCCAATGAGATTGCACTGTTGCCGCCCCGCTCCCGATGAGGACGGACCCGACGCCTGAGTGCCGCCCGCGGACGAGTGGCAGCTCTTGACATGAACAAGTCACAGACTTGCCATTTTTTTACGCTTCCAGTGTAAAGAGCATAGTGCAAATAGCAAAAATCATACAAAAGTCAATAGTTGTTAGTATATACAGGAGTAGTCAGTGGGGACAGGAGGTGGGGGGGTTTGGTCCTAGAGTATTGAGGTTAGCCTAACGCTAGGTTTCCACTGCAGAGTGTCTTGTTACCATCCGTATACGGTCCGTACTGTTGCGGTCCGTATGCCATCCGGTTGGAAAATTGCGGTTTCCATTGTCAACAAACGCTACGGCTTGCGGCGCATTGGTATTCGTGCTGCCATTACACGTGTAAACAAACATAACGCGATAACACCCACTTTTCATGCAGTCCGCCCAATTCAACTGGACCCTTCGAAGCGGCCGTTCGGCACAGGAGATATCTGTGTGTGTGTGTGTGTGCGTGTGTACTGCACTGTTTTGTGTGTGTGTCTGCGTGCATACGGGACTGTTGTGTGTGTATGCGTACTGCACTCTTGTGTGTGTGTGTCTGCGTGCGTACGAGACTGTTGTGTGTGCATCTGCGTGCGCCTGGACTGTTTGAAGCGGCCGCTCGGCGCAGGAGATATCTGTGTGTGTGCGTGCGCTGGATCTCGGAAAAGAAAAGACAGACACACAGACACACACAGACATGCATACATACATACACAAACGTGCGAGCAGGAGGCTGCTTCTGTAAAAGCATTTGAATAAGTATTTGCAACAAGCACATGAAAACACATTTTCATTTAGCTTTGGATGCGCTGGAGCGCAGTCAGCTGATTGCTCAGCGCTGCTCACGGGCCTGCCCCCAGTATGTACCCAGTACGTCCATATGCGTGCAGTGAAAAATCCAAATAAATGATTTTCTGCGGTGTCCGTATGCGGTCGGTGCGTCTATCGCACGTATTTCAGTGCAATGGAGCATGCTACAACGGTGACAACACATTTGTTTTGCTCACGTATACGTACGTGCGGTTTGAAAAAATTCTCTGCAATGGAAACCTAGCACAATGAGTGGCATTCGGTACCCGTGCCACGACGGGCTAGAAACTGTTCTTACAACGTGATGTTTTGGTTCTGATGGACCAGAACCAGAAGGGAGTGTTATGAGTAGAGATGGTGGCCAGTGTGGGATGGGTCTGCAGTTATGCGTATCACTTCAAGAGTCATCCCTTAAAATTAACTGCAAGGGATTACTTTTCAAAACTAACCTTCCCTACCCTATAAATACCACCTCGGGCCCCGGACTCTAAACATTAATCACTGCAAAAAAAACATAATAGATGGTAACGCACCTAAATTTAAGCAATTCCATAAACCGACATGCCCCATATATATGTTATTTTTATGATATATAATATTCACAGCCATCCAGATCATGGTGTAGGCTTATACATTATGGATGAGGTGACCGAGTTTATGTGTAACGGCCTGAAATTCATTTTTACGAGGGCGGTGGTAGCAAGAGGAAAGTCCATTCATCTTTCTGAAGGCCAGGTGGGGCATTGAAAATGCTTGGAGTGGCTGTGGGCGTGTGTGCAGCAGAGAAATACGTGTTGGAAGTAGAGTTGTATTATTTTTTAACCAATTTTTACGATTAATCAGTTCATTTTTTTCTCAATGTTTTCTCCAGCCCATTCAGGTTGTTTTTTCCAAGTTTTATTTATTAAGGTTAGCGGAAACAGGTGAAGATGGGGGGCAGACATGCGGGAAATACGTCGGTGGTGAGATTCGAACCACCGACCCACCGCGCCATTGAGGCATATGTGTGTTTCCAGCGCTCTGCCTAACCAACTGAGCTACTGGGCAGCACCAGTTCATTTTTAAAAATTAAAATCTGATTATTAGTAATTAATATTAAAAGTTTTAACATTTTTTCTATTTTACTGTTTCCACATATTACTAGCATTTCCATTTCTTAGTATTAGCATGGAAGAGCCTAGTCTTCCGTACTAAATTCTAAACATATTGGGTTTACGTTTGAGCGGAAGATGGGCCAAACGATGAAACGATTAATTGATTTGTAAAAGTAGTTTGCTGATAATAATCGATCATCATCAATTAATCTGTTGCAGCTCTAATTGGAAGTGTAACATTTTCTCTTAAACTATATATTACACGGGGGCGTGCTGTGGCTGAGCGGGTAAAGAGCGCGTCCCCCAGACCACAGGTTGAGCAGCGCCGTCGGTTCGCACTGGCTTTTCTGCAATGTCTCCCCGGATTCCGGCCAAAAATAGAACAGAATAGAATAGAACAATTATTGTCATTGTCACAGTTCAACAACCACAACAACGAAACTGAAACAGTGCCCCCGATCCCTTCATGCAGCCAACACAGGCAACAGTGACATAGCAACAATAAAAGACTTAAAATGCTGTCAAAAGAAATCAGCAACATCAACAACAATAAGAACAAGTGAACGCGCAACATGTTTTAGTGATTGGCTGGGTTCATAATCCACACTGCCGCTGGAAAGAAACTGTTTGTCCTAGACTCCAACGACTGAAGTCTTCTTCCCGAAGGAAGTGTTCTAAAGAAGGAGTGGCCAGGGTGTGATGTGTCCTTTAAAATGTTCTCTGCCCTCCTAAGGACACGGGATTCATGGAGTTCCTCCAGTGAGGGGGAAATAACACACACACACACACACATACACACACATATATCCACACACACACACACAAGTAAACAGACATCCAAACACACACACACACACACACACACACACACACACGTAAACAGACATACATACACACACACACACACACACACACACACACACACACACACACACACACAAACACACACACACACACACATACACACACACACACACACACACACCCACTCCCACACAAACAGACACACACACACACACCCCCACACACACACACACACACACACACACACACGCACACAAACGCACTACGTTCTCTCAGTGTGCCGGCATTGATTCTCAAAATCTGTGAA
>OMKY01208587.1:0-10295 GCA_900302395.1 Bregmaceros cantori
CACACAGTATCCACACAATATCAAAAAGTAATGATGAAATATACAATTGATACAAACAAAATACAGACCACTATACTTTGCACTCAATTGAACAAAATATCGTAACCATTGAACAGCTTTCAGAAAGTCTCCGGGCACACCAGGAGGGTAGATTTAGATGTTGTGATGTGTTGGTCATATACATGCATTCATTCCCAACGTTGGAAATACACGAGGAAATGGGGAAAAATATGTTGTTCTCTGATCCTTAGCCGAGTCGATGCATACTCATCTCGTGTCCGTGCATGCACTCACTTGCCGCGCAGCAGTACTTTTGTTAGCATTGCATAGCCCCATGGGGGGGCAATGAAAGAATTATTTGATTTTGTGTAACCAAATTACAGTCGTGTAACAACCTGTTTAGCAGGTAGGAATAAGTCTGTGGGGCTAAGTACTGAGACAAGAGAGGTGTGTAGGGTGGAATGCCCTAATGTGGGACATTTTCCCCATCAGTGCAATCCACAGCCCCAACGATGAGGATTTTGGGGGCTGAAACCGAGAAGGAAAAAATTGAATTGTCTATACTCAAGTAGTTTTGGCAAAATTGTACAAATTTCCACTTTGATATCATAGACTCCAATACCAATTTCCTTGCGTCAAATGAGACAAGTTATGACTAATTTATGGGACCTAAATTTGGCCGTATGTACGACCCGGCGGATGAACATATTTCTACACACATCTCAAACGGAATGATCAATAGCAAAACCAATAGACTGAAAATGCATAAATGACTACCTCGTTTTTTATTTACTACTACTAGCACTACTACTACTACAACAACCTTTCCAAAGAACCACTTGAAAACCTTTTTTAGAGATTGGCTAAAGCAAGTTCAGGCACTCGCAGTCTTTTCATTTTGAGGGCTCTTCGACCCAAAGCACTTCACGTCCTGAGTCGGGTGAATATATCTTGAAACTTTACAGTACAACTTTTTTCAGAAAAAAAAACACCGGCCGACAGAATACCCAAGAGCTATATCCATTTTCTGATTTTGAAAATAAAAATAAAAAACTAAGTGCAATCTAGTTTTTGGCCTCAACATCATGAAATAGAATGCCTTTACACTTTTGAACTAACTAATTCGTCTTATTGTTCCCAAATGATCAAAATTGCACCCTCCGGTGGCGCTGCCAATTCCCCAGACAAAAATCCAATTGTATACCTATGCAACCTAGCGAGCCAGAACCAACACATGTGATGCGTGGACGATGCGTTGGTTCTGGCTCGTCAGGTTATAGGCGACCTGCGTGCGTCTATATGTGTGTACCGTCGTACCGCCAGAAGTCGCCCTCAAGTGGTGGATGATTGGACTGAATGAGGTTAACGTAATCTGGATTTTCATATATATATATTTTTTACATTATGGCACCATACAAGGCTAAAGACAGCCAATAACACACACACACACGCGACACCCTGTTAACAGGATTGTCTTTTGTATTCATATCTTTTCACAAGAACAGCAGTGTGCATTTCTGCACATTTCTTTTGAGGAGAGTGGGGGGATGCAGCCCGCAAGCAGAGAGCTAACAGCAAATTCACTTTACAGAGTCACACCAAGTGTTGAGAATAAGAGAAGAACTAACCTAGTAACATTAACCGGCCAAGGCAATGATGCGGCTTTTCAACACACACACTTTGAATCAAAAATAGAGTTTACACACACACATCGACGACTGCATATGGTGTTGGTTTTTTTTTTTCTCCTGATGACGAACGATCATTTTTTTCTCTCCTCCCTCTCGAGAAGGCAGGTGGAAAGGTGGCCACTAGAGAAACATCTACTACTTACACATCAATTGCACTTGGAGTCAACACTAAATATTCAGACTATAATACTCAGAAATCCAGAGTTGTTTGGATTTCTTCTATAGACGAGTTCAGCGGGTATTTCCGGTTAAATTTGTACTCTGAACGCCACTTCCAGTGCCATTTATTTTGCCGTGTCTTTGGCTATTTTTCAACATGTCTATTCGGTGGGAGCACACACCTACAGGGTTATTTTAAAAGGATGGTGGTAACTTGCGGTGTGCTATTCCACACCCAAATGCTCTTGTGCGGATCTGTGGGCCGCAAATGCATGATTTAATAATCAGTGCAAACCGTTCCATTTTCTCATTCTTTTTGGAATTCCTAGTAAAAGCAGCCATCCTATTGGTCCAGAAGAACATGTGACCACTTCAAGTCGGATTTTGACTGTATTTCAACAATATTTATGTAAAATGGTCAACAAAGCGAGGGGGGTGATGTGTAACTGGTCACAGACCGACATCTAGTGGTCGGATTTTGAACTGGTGTGTTTTGTGTCCTGCTACCTCGGTCCACTAACAGACTTTACATACATATGTACAGGCTCCGGAAGTGACCAACAGATGGGCGGGACCGAATGACTCCACCCAGTGTTTTGCACGCAAACCCGTCTATAGCGAATGATAACGATGTCACAGGTAAATAAGCCGACTCGGCTGCCATGTTTTGCTTTGTTGGTTGTTTTTTTTTGCTTCAGACAACTTCTACGTTCACCTTCCACCATGTCTGGGGCTCGTCACCAGATCGACTACAAAGCCCCCCAGTGGCACGACATGACCCTCCGATAGGGGGCAGTGAGAGCCAGCCGAATGTGGCACTGTACTGCTTTGCTTGAAGCCCTTAACATCTAGCCTGGCGAACCAGACATGAGGGGGTGGGGGAGTTTGGTGGACACGCCTCCACGCCGCTTGTCCCACCTACTGCGCTGTGACTCGATAATACAATTTGATAGACACGTTTTTGACTGACACGGTTTTTTTTAACGTGTTAAAAAACACTTTCCGAGCCTGGTTTTACCAGACCCAATGCAAGCGTCTAGCGACGTGCGATGCGTGGACGATGCGTTGGTTCTGGCTCGCCGGGCTACTTAACATCAGGGGCGTATGCATAAATGAGAATACAGGTGGACCCAGGAAAAAAAAAAGGAAAAAATCAGGTGGCCCCAAAATGGGGGTTGAGGGGGAGGGGGGAGTTGGAAGCAGAGATATTGTCAGTAACGCCTTACCACAGGGGTGGTGGGCCTAGTGGCCCACTTGTACAGCATAACTTGGGCTCAACAAAACCCACCCAGCATTCAAGTCACAATGTACTAGTTCAATGAAATGCATTGTCCTGGGGAATATATTTAAATATAGAAGATCCATTTCCCTCATAACTTTTGACATTGTTTTCATGCCTTGAAACAGCCATGGCTTGAGTTGTCGACTCAAAAGCCCCAAACTATAGATACCAAAGGAAAGGTGGCGCCATCTGCAGGATTTTTGGTACCATTTTGAAAGTCATGCCATATAAATGTAATATAATTAATGATATAATTATAAAGTTTATAAGTTATATAGCTAATTAAGTTTAATTATATAATTATATAAGGAACTAGAAGCACTCAGAGATTGCACGCCTGCGCTGTAGTGGTACAAAAACATAGTACCATTAGTGCTAGCAGTATGTGTGGCAACCCATTATCAATTCCCACTGGACCCGGTAGTCTAGTCACATGACTGCACAGCGATCTAGCGGTAAGTTGGTGATTAAGTATGATTGTTACTTGTAGGCTACATAAAATGCACCAAAATGTAATCACTTCTTTCTTTTGTCATTTCCAACAACTCTGCAAAATTTCATCCAGATCCGTGCACAGACTTTTCAGTTATCGAGGGGACAAACCAACACGGCTAAAAACATAACCTGCTTTGCGACTACACCCTGGCACAGGTAATTATAACGCTATTGTACCAGTACAGCTGGAGTGAGCATCACCTCTTCTTACAATGAAAATTGAATACAGGTTTTTAAATTCTTTGGTTTGAAAATACCTCAGTTTAAAATCCATTTAACTTTAAGTCGGATTTTAACTGTATTTCATCAATATTTATGTAAAATGATGAATGATGCAAGGGAGGTGATGTGTAACTGGTCACAGACTGACATCTAGTGGTCGGATTTTGAACTGGTGAGCGTCTTGTGTTTTTGTGAGCCACCGCGGTCCACTACAACGAGATTAAACGGAACTCATACAGACAGCGGAAGTGCGTTTCACCCGGCGGGACAAAATACCAGCCCCCTGTATTTCCGGGTAAACTCGTCTATACCAAGTTTGATTGCCATGCTTCACTCCTCTTGACATACTAGTCTTAACAGATTAAATGCACCATTAAATACATTTATAGACTTTATACAGAATATGCATATTTTATATTTAGTTGTAAATCCAAATATCCGTGTATTAATATGTTGGCAACATTTGGCACGAGCTTGTGGGAAAGGGACATGGAACAACAAGTGCATATACAAAAAAAGATTCTACAAAATGAAAAGTGTAATACAGTAGTAGATAGACAAGACAATTAATGACTGGTATTTGGTAGTAGGCCTTACGTTTCACCAAGCTAACAGGTGGTTTACGATACGTTTTCAACTCACGTTTTAGGTCTATTCCATGGTTTGCCAACGTAAGGAAAGGACCTAGACCCGAGACTAAACTTAAGATAGCTAAGGACATGCTGAAATGTAACTCGGTAGCCTTGTCCAGCCATGTCTTTTATCAACTTTAGTGGGAGTGACATATTCCCCATACCAGTCTATAGTTTGTCTGAGAGGTAAAAAAAACAAAATGTCAAAATGTAATTTTAAGTCCCTTTTCATTTAGCGTAAAGGTTTAGCCGGAATGTAGCGCAGTGTGATTGTAATATATTGAAGTGGATGACATAGAATAAATCAATGTAATATATTGAAGTGGATAACATTGAATAAATCATAAGCCATTAGTTTGGTGTAGCAAGGCCCATTTCCTGCAATAATCCAACAGTGTGTTCAGCCTGCATGCCTTATGGTGCATTCCATTTGCAGGTACAATTCAGTGAATTCACTTCAACGACCGAGCGGTTCGTTTCAGACGTTTTTTTGTTTACCTTTACACGGTGACAACTCCCCATTGAAATATTTGACTCACCAAAAGGCAAATGGATCACAGCCCCAACCCTTCAGCTTGGAGAAAACGGGGACACCAACGGCGAACAATGACTTAGGGGTCAATGGAATGGTGTGGGACTGACTGAGCAGGGAGCCCCTGCTCTTCGAACGGAGTGGAGAAACATGCCGAGGGGTCTCCTAGTCAAACAGCAGGGGCTGATGGTCGAGCAGGGCCCGGGTGAAGGTGTTGATGGGACCGATGGCGGCCAGAGACATGGCGGCGTCGCGTCCCCACAGCAGGTTGGGGCCGAACACCACGGCCAGGTTGCTGCTCGTCATCTTGTTGATGTCACTGTTTGACACCACCTGGCGGGTACCGACAAACAAGTGTCTAACGTTAAGTCCTGGTAGGCCACGGGAGTCAAGAAGCTAGCGCTCTCCCCCTCAACTTATTCCCTAAATCAGGGCTATTCAAGTACTTTGCTCAGAGGGACACATTGTCAGAAACCCAATGGTCCTGGGGCCGGAGCAGAGGCCAGGCGCTGTGCCCCCCACGCCACCCTTCAGTAACCTCCGGCCTATTTGTACAACTTGACACGATGCAAAACCACATTTTCATAACTTTTATTTAAAGTAGCATACTTCCCATTAAAAGGGCTTCAATTCTATGCACCAATGGTGCTTTCTTGTTTGTATCAAGCAACATCTGAAACAACAACACACAAATAGTGGTAAACAGCAGCCACTCACTTAAACTTCAACACATTTATAGTGCATCTGTTGAGGTAAAGAACAGAATCTCAGTTAGCCTCAGCCCTCAACAACACATTTCTAGTGCTTCGGGTGATGTAAATAACAGTATCTCAAATAAATAAAACCTAGAGAACATGTGCTCTCTCACCCTTCGGCCCCTGGTCACAGCTCCGCCCCCATGGGGCCGTCCCGGCGCCTAGAACGCCTACTAGTGGTAACAATCCACTACAGAATTCTTGTCGCGTTGGCTGCCTCTCATTGAGGGAATATTTATCTCTCCCCATTCAGCTGGGGTGAGAAGTCCCTAATTGCTGCTGCTCCCCGACGCCCTTTTCATGGTGCTCATATCAAAAAAATTAAGGGAGTTCCTCTGAACAGAGCTATACCACCAAAATCTATTCATTCAGCAGCTTCTCTAAATGGTTCCGACAGAACTCCTTGCGTCAAAGCAAATTCTGCTACACATGAACGAAAATCTACAACGCTCACATACCGTCCGTCGCATTGAAACAAAAAACTGAGCAACACAATGGAGAAGAAAAAAGTATTTGTTATTAAAATTTCAAATCCTATTTTGGGTAAAGATTGACCACTGATGTCAGTAACAAAGTTACAGTAACTACGTTACTTACAATCTTTTATTTAGTTACACTGTCCCCAGTGCTTAATTTGACAAGCCGATGGTCCCGGAGCGCTGGGGACCTCAGCAGCTCAAGACCACCTGGGGGAGCGCATGTCAGAGGTGGGGGAGCGGCCGTCAGAGGTGGGGGAGCTAGCTCCCCCTTGCTCCCCCTCAAATTAAGCACTGATTGTCCCGTAATAGTCCTCATTCATCTGATTACATTTTTAACCTTTTTTAAAGGTATTTTGGCAGCAGATACTGAAATTGTAATAATACACTCAAATAAACACAGACAAGACCGCCGTGTCCAACACCAAAAGTAACAAGAACATTGAAGGACAGTTAACAAAAAACAGCTAAAAGAACTCAAAGAAACCCTCCCCACCAAGTACTCTAACCCCGACCGAAACAAGGTAATCAAGGAGCCAGGCGATCGAATCGACGACCGTTTCGACTCCCTCCTGCGTGCCTTCAGGAAGTTTGAGTCCGAAACTCAACAGAACCTATGCACTACACATGAGATACTGCGTAGACAACTACCTCAATGTGCTTAACTCAACGACTACCCTCACACACCAGGCTCGAACGCCTCGAGCGAGCCACCCCCCTCCACCTAGGGGAACAGAACTGTTCCCACTGTGCATTCGATGCGCCCTATATGAACTCTAAGCCCCCCCGCGGGCTTCGCCGACAGCCAGTTGTAATCTAGCAATCTGCTAATCCTGTGCATCCATCTTTTCACGACCCATGTAACATTTTGCAATGAATGCCACCTCTTTTTGCTGTGTAACACGTTGAAGTGACCAATGGCTCTGTACTGTCTGTCATTAAATACATTTCATTCATTCATAATATATTTAAATATATCTGAATATAAAACTATATATCATGAATGCTTAAATGCTTTATTTAGGAAGTATTTTGTAATATTATGTATTGTGAGAATGCCATTCTAAGACATTTCTAAAATAGAACGAAAAACCACAACACTCTCGATAGAAAGAAGAGATACTATTCTTTCATTTATATGCGGTTATGTCGAGACATATTTTGTAACAAATATTTGGTGGCCCTTCAAACATCAGTGTAAAATTCTTCTTTGGCTTGTCAACAAATAACTGAGATAAGTTGGTTGGTTATTTATTAGACGCGTGCCTTTGCCCTGTGGAATGTAAACGTGAAGGTTGAGGGTTTACCTGTCCGAGGAACGACAGAAGGTATTTCAGCGAGGCGAGGTTCTCTTCAGGCAGGGAGGCCAACAGGTTCTTCATGGTGTCCAGCTGGTTCTCACTGGGAACGTCTACAAAATGGGAATCAGCTTTATTCACATCCATAGACCGTATATACATATAAAAATGGACACCGCATTCGTTTTGATGTCCGTGCCTACTTCTGGGTTGGTATGGGCCTCAGGCTGGTGGAGCCTAGTCTCAGAAAACCGAGGCCTATGGGAATTCCAATGCAAATATTCCAATCTTAGCAGCCTGTTTTAACCTATTTAAAGATCTTTCCTAATTGAGTTTCTTAATTTGTATATTGCCGGGATAATTATCGGTTAATTGTGTGAGTGGGGTCATAATTTCACAAACATGTCAGATTTGGCGTTAATATTTTTTATTTCAGCTCCCAGAGGATCCCATTCATTTTGACTCGGAACAGAAACAGAACATTATGAAATCCACAAAACCGGTTAAAAACGTTTTTTTTTCGTACTTTGTATATTTTAACATATCCTATGCCTGGGAGACTATTTTCGTCCACTTTCACTGTCAGTCATCAAGCCCCATGCATGTGGGGCTCCATCTTGTGGACAGACGAGGAAGTGAATGTAATTACGTTAATACAGTTGCTCTGAAGTTTGAACGTCCACCAAATATATTTTGTATAAAAACTATATCTAAACTTAACATTGCACAATATAAGGAACTTTAAGAACAAACTAAATGATTGTGTTCCGAACCGGTTCAGGACCAATATTTTGGTGGGGGAACGGTTCCGAGAACGAAAACGTTAAATATAGACCTGCCTGAACCGTTCGGAACGTTTTAAAGATAATTTAGTTTTCAAGCCATGAGAGAAACCGTTGCTGCCGGAATTAAATCATGTTTGCCTTTGGACTACAAATGGTTTTTAAAACTTCTTCTAGGACCTGAATTCAGTCACCCGGGCCTTACTGATGACCAGTGGAGACTTCACCAAAGCTCGTTCTCTCCTGTTGGATCCGTCGTCCTTCTGCGGGCCCGTTTGGTGCTCGGCTGACGACCGCTCGCTGCTCTCCGGCGACCCCTCGCAGCTCCGGCAGAAACACGGCGAGCGCAGCGTGGCTGACAGACGAGCCTTCCTTGCTGGTGAGGAGTTTACGGGATCACTCTGTTTTGGTTTGAAATGGATTACAACTTGCATCATCATCATCTTCATCATCAGCACTCCCGTAGGCAGTGGCCCACATCAGGGCAATCCACCCCACATTTTAATATATTGAATTTAAATTAGAGTTACATCTGCCAGGAATACGGCATTACAATCAGGGCTTGAAAACGAAATTATTTTTTAAAGCGTTCCGTTCCGAACGGTTCAGGCAGGTCTATATTTAACGTTTTCGTTCTTAAAACCGTTCCACCACCAAAATATTGGTCCTGAACCGGTTCAGAACACAAACATTTCGTTCGTTCTTAAAGTTCCTTATGTTGTGCAATGTTAAGTTTAGATAGAGAATATATGAAATATATATTTGGTGGACTTTTAACCTCCGAAACAACTGTATTAACCGGTTTTGTGGATTTAATAATGTTCCGTTTCTGTTCCGGAACAGTTGAAGAAATCTTTTTTCGTTTCTGTTTCTGCTCCTTGTAAAATTCCATAAAATTCTGCTTTTCGGTTTCCGTTTTCGGTTTCCGTTTTCGTTCCTTGAACCGGTTCGGAGCCCTGTTTACAATAATACAATAATGTAATGTCATGGTGATGATTGCATCCGCTTTCAATAATATGTTGATTAGTTTCAAGCTTTATTTTGAAGTAATCTAAACGTAACTGAAGGTAATTGAGAGGACTTTCATTGCGTTTAAAAATGTGGTAATTATGTAATGGGATGAACACTGTTAAGATTAGATGCATTGGTGGCTAATAATCGTGTTTTGTGCACAGTTATTCTCTAGACAAAGTTAATATTTCAGTGCCAAACCCTTCAATACGATCACTCAGCGTCTTGGCTTCATTTGGCTCACAGCTCAAAATAAACGTACCCTCTGGGATGGCAAAAGAAAATCTAGATGCAGTTATTGACCCTGTTAAGTTGTTTCAATGTTAATGTGGAATTGTTCGGCGCAGGCTCCTTGTATGCAGAGACAAACCTCACACACACACATTTGGCGTGCACATGCACACGCAGATAATACGCCATCCATCACTCAACACCAAATGGGTGTGAGTTTACAACTGAAATGACTGGATTAAGTTTATGCAAAATGTTTGTCTCCTGTACCTTCCATACATTGAAAGACCAGCAATAGACCCATGATTTGTATTATTTTAATCTAGATAAATATTTAGACAACACGTTGTGTTGTCACATCATGCCGTCTGTCTGTATATGACTCCAGAACAACCAACCCAACCATATGAGATGGTCGTCGACTCATGACACAGTGGTGCCGTTTGTGTGCCGAGTGTTGGTATAGAGGATATATATATATATATATATATATATATATATATATATATATATATATATATGTAGAGGTATGTGTGTTAAGGAAGGACACAGCCTCTATCATAAAACCTCTTTATTCAAAGAGAGTCAAAACAGAATGAGGAGGGAACACTGAATGCCCTCGTGTCTGGTAGACAGCAGAGGGGAGTGTCGATGACATCACAATGCTGTGTCTTGGCAGACAGTGCTGTGGTTGTGTCTCTGACATCACAATGCAGTTATGGAACTGGA
>OMKY01208588.1:0-14399 GCA_900302395.1 Bregmaceros cantori
AACATATTGTAATGAGATGCACCAGCGCGGTGCATGCTGGGCTGACACCGTTGGTGTCTCAGCCTGCACCGGCGCGCCCCTTAAATAGAGTCCGAACTAACCTTGGCAATGGCTGGGTTCAGCTATTGCCGACGTTCTAGTTCCTCTATTCCCAGCTCCTCCACGGGGGGCGCTTTCGTTACATTGGTGTCAGGAAGTGGTTGACGGACCGCACGTGGTGGGGATGGCCGCGGGGCCGCTTGATCAGGCGAAAGGCGCCGTGGAGTTGGAGCGTCTCTCGGGACGAGAGCCAGGTGGGGAGGGGGCAGTGTAGTGAATGCACGCGCGGTGCATTCTGGGCCGGCACCGTTGACGGTCCTCCACCGGCCAACACGCCTCCTTAAATAGAGTCCGAACTAACCTTGGCAATGGCTGGGTTCAGCTATTGACGACGTTCTAGTTCCTCTATTCCCAGCTCCTCCACGGGGGGCGCTTTCGTTACAATATATTTAGATGTATCCAATGAAAGTTTCAAGTTAATTGGTCTCATTAAGGCCGTGTGACCACTTGGGGTTGGTGTACACTACCAATCACAGATAGAGACCATAAAAGAGCACTGGCATGCCACATATTTGCTATGTCAGAAATTGCTCCCTATCCCCTACTCCCTATATAGTAGAGTACACTCACTTATAGTGCACTCGACAGCAATGGCCGAGATTTCGTACACTAGAGTCGACGGCGTCAAAATTATAACATTATAAAATTCAACAATCATCACAGAAAGTCAAAAGTACTTTAGTACATTATGGGTTATATTGCTTGGTCGAGGGTACATCGATGATCACTACTTTTCGCTGTGCATTATGGGATACGTTGAGTGCACTATATAGAGTAGTTGGAGTATTCGGACACGCCTACAAAATGGTGTGCGGCCCATATAGTGCAGTATATAGGGAATGGGCAGCGATTTCGTACACAGCCATTGTTTACAACATGTTTCAATGTGCAAGTATTACTGGTAGTAGTCTTGGTATGTAGGCACTTTCTAATAAAAATGCACAGCTTTAACTAACCTTTCACTGCTTGTAGCATTGGGGAAAAAAAAAGTAAACTCTTAAAACGTGTGGAATTTGCCTTGCCTTGAGCTGTATAAGCTCTGGGCTGTACGGAGGGCGCTTATTAGCACTTCAAAATGCACTCGCCAGACGCCGCTCACATCCAAACGGCTGCCGTTCACGTTGTCATTTGCAGCAGTCCTTTACGGCTCGGCGCGCACCACTTGCCGGGGCCAAAGTATAGGCTGGTTGCAGCTTGAAACGCGGCTAGTCGGAGCAGGCCGATAACCTTAACCGGGTTCAGTTGTTGAGTCATGATTTGATGCGAGGTTAGCCTTGCTGGAAACATCTGCACCAGGACTTCCTACCTTGCTCCACTATTTTGAACCTGGCTGATGTAAGGATTTACGTACTGCTTTAAAGATACTTGCTTACATTCATAACAACATATACATATACTGCAATACAAGTATCTGATGGACTAGAAGTATTTAGTTGGTGCCGACTGATAAAGGTATATCCCTGAAACACGCTAGATGCATCAGTAAACCCCAGGGATGTTGTAGAGTCATGCTTTCTGTTGGAATTGTGACGTCACATGGGCCTTGTACAGTACGGGCCACTGGACCAAACCAAAAATCGGCCATCTTGAATTCAGCCATCTTGGAAATGTACCCGTTTATAGAAATAGCTAAGAACCTTAACCACCAAAGCTGGGACGAGTCCATCCATCTGTTCAAAAGTTATCGGGTTAACACGAAGGATCTTTCGCGGCGGATGCAGTGGCGGCGAACGCAAAACCATTACATCTCCTATGCTCCTCGTTTCGGGAATATAATTATCCTGCAGTTATTATGATTTTCACACGACCCTACGCAGTCTACTGTGTCAAGTGGAAATACTTGCTTAAAGTCAGGACCACCAGTGGTTTTTCCAGAAAACGGATGTTTCGCTGCTGACGCGCTGCCAGCCTGGAAGTGGACACGTCATTGTCCCCACTCCCAAGAACAATGGGCCTGGGTCACTGTCCTGCTCTGGACAACAATGGGCCAGGTCATGAGGGCCTCTCGAGACCTCGACTTATTATTATTTTTTTATCCTGTCGCTTTGACTAACTTTACTTACTTTGGAGAAAATAAAAATAATTCATACATCATATCAATGTTAAATTTACAGCAATATGTTAAGATTTGGAATATATCATCATCCTATTGTATCTGCATGTATGGGTCTCCTTCAGAGATCTCTGTTTATCTGGTTTTATGATCGCCATCTCCATCCCACACAGAGTCGCCAGAAATCGCACGATCTCGCCGGTCGGCTTGCCGACATGCCGAGTCACCGACTTGGCGGACGGCAAGTAGAGACCAGGCTCTTTCCACCTGATTTCAAAATGTAATTAATTACACCTCAGTTGGATTCAAAAGTGCTTATGTGTGCACTTCAACAGATCTGATTGTCCTTAGAATTGGTGTATTCCATCTTTTCTTCTATGATCTTACAATATTTTTAAAAATGGGGACGATTACATAATCGTGGCACCTCATGAACGTGATCATCGTGAATCGTTGAAGGCCTATATATGACCTATGTCACACATATATGAAACATGGCTTCACCGTGGGAGCTTCCAGACACCTTCTACAACAAGTCATTCGTTTTAAGACTACCTAATGTTTTGTGTGGAGGTTTTTACCATTGTTGTACCACTTACCATGGCGACATGGATTTCTGCAATAAGCAATGAATATTAATGCCGGAAAAACATCAACTTTGGACTACTTTTCGAGTCAAAAGAGCTGGTCAATTTTTATTTGTAGACCAGTGCCAATTTCATTTCCTGAACGGAGCTCTCTAAACTTGTATCCAAAGTGGGTGCGAAGATTGTCGATCGCCCCTAAGCTCCTTGCCCAGTTCATAATATCACCGCCCGCTACCTCGACCGGCTGGTGAGCAGCGGCTGGGCTCCCTAGCAGACAGACGCTGGCATTCTTCCGAAGCGGTTCCCTGGATGAATGAGGGGCTTTATGTCACCACAGAGTGTCCACTGATACATCTCCACCAGGCAGTGAACCCCGACCCTGCCTCCCCCCTGCTCTACCACCGCTGTTCCCCATCCCTCTCCTCACTCACTCACTGCCTTGGGCAGGGTGCGGCCCGCTGGGTGCGGAAACAGCGTCACATGGTGGGGAGTGACATGATGTGACAGGAGTGTGATTGTGTGAGGAAACGGCGCTTGCTGAAGGCAGCGCACACGCACACACACTCACGCTGGTTGTTAACCTCTAAGGTCGAATGCTGCGTTTTTTGAGGGTTTTTCTTTACATTCCTATACACAGGCCTGTTTAAGTTGAATAAAATTCAGATCTTTGGTTTCTGAAATTTCAATTTTAGTTATTTTTCGGGCGCAAGCGCCATTTTAAATTACTGTTTTATTGAGAGATATTGACAGGATTCAATTGGAGAAGATTTGGGGGGAGACATTGCAGGAAAGCCGGAGAGGAGATTAGAACCCACGGCACTGCTAGGCCTATGGCGCTCTATAACCACTCTGCCACCGCACCTCCCTGAAATTTAAATTTTAGATTAGAATGTTGAATACGTGATATGTTCAAAGCAAATAATTTCATAATCAAAAACTGTTTATTGTTATTCCAAAATCTTTAAACAAAAGTGTCCCTATGTCAACCTAATACTAACAGATCTCTCCGTAATGGCCAAACCAGAAAATTCAGATCCAGGAACGGAGTAGGTTTCAGGCAGCCGGTTATGGGCCGGAGGGCAGTGTTTATGGCACTGTCAACCTTCCTGGGGTGTGGGCTTCTGCTCCGGGCTGGAGCGCAGGTTTCGCAGTGGAGAAGACGACGAGAGCTTGTGTGGATATTCGGAGAACGTTGGCAGTTGCTCCCCAGCTTGTACCAGCGAGACGTTGTATTGTGAGACCCTGGATGACACTTTGGTCACCCGTCACTTCTTCAACATGTTGTTTGAATGGAATCTGATTTGAGGGAAATCACCCTTTACTTGGAGAACAAAGCGCTGTAATTGATTTGTCCTTTACTGATGTTATAGCGTGTTGACTTGTGGTGGCAGTAGTGTATTTGATTTTAATTAATGGCTAGTTCAGTATTTTAGTATAACCAAATGTTTTCTTTGTGCAAAACACATGAAGGCTAATCTATTTTGAAGGCTAATCTATTTTATCTATAACACAAGCAGCGTTTTTAATTCCTTTATTAAGAGAGATAACAGGATTCAATCGGAAACTGGTGGGATGAAGAGTCGGATGAAGACATTGCAGAAAAGCCGGAGAGGGCATTAGAACCAACGGCGCTGCTCGATCTGTGGTCTGGGTGACGCATGTTTTTTTTTTTTTATACCAATTTCAGCATCAATTAGTATTAGCTGGAAAGGGACGAGGAAGAGGGAGCAGATATGCTCCAAATGTCAGTGAGGGGAGGCAAACCCACGACTGTCTACGCCATTTTGTCATATGCATGCTTTGTAGTGTACCTCCTTAACAGACTGAGCTACTGCGGTGCTGCCGGTGCACCATATTACAATATTTTTATGTTTTTACTGGAATCCATTAACCAATATCTTGACACCAAGAATGTTCTGGATTTCCCTCTCCAGGGTGTGTGTGTGTGTGTGTTACCCAGTTGCCTCAAGCTACATACAAGCAAACAGGAGATAATCTCCTACCCGTGTTGGTCATTTAGGCCGTGTAAGCTTTAATTACATTGAACTTGTTGTTAGGTGAACTTGGCTGCTATGTGGAACGGTTTGTAATCGTCCGTCAGGGGTTTGACTGGGGCGTGGTGGTCCCATGACTTACTGACCTGGTGACCCTTCTGCTACACACACACACATAAACAGACCGGTTCATAGCCTCATTTCCCATTACTTTGTCTTTCAGTTTTTATTGAGCCATCAACTCTTTTAGTGCTCTTCCACAGACGTTGTACAAAAACAATAATTTCCAAAGATATCAAAACAATTTTTAGAACGATAGTAGTTGGAAACACAAGAAAGTAGATATTCTCATAGATATTATATTTCAGAATATTTGGTGCACCTTCAAGCATCTGCTGATACAAGTACATGCTGTTTGTTTTGAGGGAATAACTTCCCTTTGGTTCCCAATGTCATTTTCTGGAGGCCTTTGCGAGCAGTTTTGGCCTTGCTTTCTGTCCTTGTACTCTTTCAACTAGTGAAGAAATTCATCGGGAAAGCATGGGAAAGAGATTATTATTATTATTATTATTATTATTATCCAAAGTATAGTTGAGTAGTAGCAGCTGGCGACTGTCCCGTGACCGAGCGCATGGTCCACATCCGAATTCCGTGGCGGTACACCCCGCGCGGCACCGCGTCGAGAAGGCTTTTGTGTGACTTCGGTTGGGCAGGTCATCGCCTGCGTTAATGATCCTTCCAAGCTTTAATCAAACCCAAACATGGATGCGAGTTAGTTAGTGTCCATGCGTACAGATGAAGCGGATTCATTTGATCTAACTAAATCTCATCAAATTGAAAGTAAAACTCCACGTAGACAGGGCTGATGTCTGTCCGTGACGGCGTGTCTAATGAAACATTTTTTTTCACAAAAGTGAAATGGACTGATCTTTATTGCCCAATCATTTCCAGGTATTTTGCCTTTGGAGTAGCAGTGACTGGTGATTCCACTGTTATTGAGTCTACCTCCTTATCTATCTTTTTATCTATCTATGCATTCAAAACTGTTGTGGCACTTTGACATTACCATGAGATTGTCTGTGCAGAATTTCACACGGCCATGCATGCATGCACAATGGGAACGCACACATACACACACACACACACAGACACACACACTGACACACTAGCTCACACACACTCACACACAGTCATTCACATGCACTTATGGTCAGAGACACTTTGTCACGACAAGTTAAAAGCAGTGCCCCAAACACACATTCCAGCCGGCATTAATGCAGCCAGGCGTGTGTGTGCCTGCGTGTGCACGATCTGTGTGACTGTGGCTGTAATGCCTCCATGTATGTGTCTCTGAGTCGCTGTTTGTCGTCCGGTTAGTTTGTGTGAGGATGTGAGAGATATCAAAACAAACTTTGATTATTAACTCTTTCAGGGCCAAAACAAAAAAAATTGCTCTGATGTTTGAAGATCCACCAAAATAGTGCCCACAAATGACATCTGAACAGACCAACATATAATGTAAAGAAGAGGTAGCCTGACAAGCCAGAACCAACGAGACGTCCACGGATCACACGCGACTAGTCTGCTCGGGGGGTCTGGAACTGGGCAGAAAAATTTGATTGTCGCCCAAATACTGATGGTCTAATCAGCGCCCCGTTAAGGAGGGCTTTGATTGAATCAAACCCTGGGCCTCCACACCACTTGTCACGCCTAAGTGCTGTGATTTCATAACTTCATTTGATTGACACTTTTTTCAAGCCCCTAATCCAGACAAAATGATTGTTCTAGTCGAGTGCCATTTGTGGACGATTCATTTGTTCTGACTTACCAGACTAAAGAAGACGATGTCTACTTTCTGGGGAAAATTGTATTTACAATTGTACATTCTAAACATGTAATTTGGCACTGGCAGTAAGCCTGTGTTATCTATGAGATGGCTGTGGAAATCTGCAGCGCTGAAAGTTAAATAACATTGAAATGTTTAAAATGAGGCCTGATTGGTGATTTTTGTGTCAAAATGAAACGATCTCTACTGGACAATGCTGTGTCGTCAATGACGTCACTCGTGGCAGCCTACTTCCATTAAAAGAGTAGCGCCTCCTTGTTTCAGGCGGAGTTGGATACACGTGCAATTGTTTACATTCCTGATCGCGCAGAGAGCCGACATGCCTGGGATTCGCTGTGTTAAAAGCTGTGGAGTGTCAGCGAGCATCGCGCAAGTTACATTTCTTTCGTTTCCCCAAATGGAACCTTACGGCAATCCGACGAGACGAAAAGAAGCTGTCTTCATGGCTGCCGTTGGGCGAGAAGACCTGACCACCAACTGCATTCCGGACGCGTTTGTTTGCTACATATCGTTTCAGCTTCCATTCAAGTTACCTAAAATATTTGTCAAATGAGTTGCGTTTCCTTCGCACCGAGTTGGTGCGTCCGAGATGCCTCACAACGCTGCGTGTAGAACCATGTGACCGTGTGAGGACCAACGGGGGGGCCGCATTATCTCTGAGGCTCCAACTTGTAGCTTAATGGAACGTGCAGGTGCGCGCAGCCGCACCAGTCGACATGCGAACGGGGAGCGGCTGTTGACATTCAAGGCTGCTCCTACTACGCATAATGAGCTCCTCCGCAACCAATGCGATGAGTTTGGAAGCGGACTCGAACACAAGGCACGTGATCGCTCGATCCTAATAGACCATTAAACAGTATATTAGATGAGATTAAAATACCGGAAAACTTGAATACTTTCCAGATTGGTCATTCAAAGCATTAGCAAAATATGATGATGGAGGAATATTTGTTTGGATTTCTGTCATCATTCAGATGTTGTTAGTCAATGTACGGTTGTGTGTATCTGTGTGTGTGTGTGTGTGTGTGTGTGTGTGCGCATGTATCGGTTGTAATTTAGTTCTGAAAAAACAAAAAAACGAAAAGTGTTGCTGTGGGAGTCACTTTAATCGTTGGATCCCGTATGGCGGACATCTTGTAAAAATTACCGTCTGTGTGCTTAATGAGCTGAAGCACATAAAACACGTGCGAGGAGATGGTCGGATTTTAACCACGCTACACTCTCCACTGGAGAGAGCCAAGATTAATTTATTAACCAAATAATTAGCAAGCATTAGTTTGAAACCGCAGTGGACCACGGTTGACAAGTTTTGTAAGCTTTTTTGACCTTTTTAAATGTTGCTAATGTTCTGCATTTATGAATACCTTGCTGTTTTCAGTAAAATTCCATCTTGAGGAGTTCCTGGGGGCAATTTGCTTTCGTCAATCAAAGTCTGGAATTTTCTATGATCCTACATTTTCATTACATGTTTTAAATGTGATCGTTGCAAGTAATTTATTGTCATTATCAATTTTCATTGACCAACTTTACACTCACTTTTTTCCCCTTTTGGGATGACCATATGTTTGAATTAATTCCACAATTCTGTGTCATTTTGTTCATGAAGCATTGTCGCATTGTTTGCTCTTCGCCTGAGATGTTCAAAGCGATGATGTACACATTTACGTGGCCGTGGTAGAATGCAGTCCTTTAAAATGGGTGGGTCTATGGCAGCTGCACCCGAATACCTATATCACATCACTCAGAAGGTTTTGTATGGAGTTTTTTTTAAACTTGTTCAAGGACATAGATATAACTTGGCCTATGCAGTCTACTCGACCCTGAAAACAAAGCGAAAACAATATATATTTTTATTCAGCCATCTTGAAAGTGTCAATCTCCAAAATCAAATCGGTTTGTTTAGCCTACCCTAGAGCATTAACACAGCGAATCTGGGACAAATACATCTATCCATTCAGAAGTTATCACTTTAACATGAGGGATCGACTGTGGCGGATATGGGTGCTGCGGTGGTGGCACAGTCAAAATCATTACATCCCCGACGCTCCGTGTTTCAGGGATACAATCTCAACATTGAATTGTGGGTTACGCAATGAATATATAATGGATGGAAAATCGCACATAGTCCCCTTTTTTAAGTTATTTTTTTGGTGCAAGCGCTGTTTTCCTATTCTCTATTGAGAGATAGATACAGGATTAAAATGGAAACCGAGTTGAAGAGCCAGGGGGAGACATTGCAGAAAAGCCAGAGAGGGGATTAGAGCCCACGGCACTGATTAACCTATGGTCTCCACTCTACCACCGCGCGCCCCATAGTCTCTTTTTTTTTTAATGCTCCATTTAACCGGCATCTAAATGAGCAACAAAGTGTGATTTTAATCGAATGAAGTTTGTTGAACATTTTCAAAGCCTGTTTGCCATCTTTCTGAATCCTTGTTAATAACAATGTTATGGTCGTGGGACCAAAACTCACTTTGGACACTGTCAAAATAATTTGGATGATTGGGTGTGTGTAACCTAACAAACCCTGTTTCCAATTAAGCGCTGGGATTTGTGGGAGCATTTAACAGAGTAATAAACGTTGAAGCTGAAGGGAAGTGGTTTCCTGACAAATTGGAAGGGTGCTCATTCACATTCGTTAGAGTTCTATGTTAAGATTTCAACTAGGGCTGTGTGTGATTTAGGGGTGCAACGATAAGTCGATTAATCGGTAACTAGTCGATTATAAAATTAATTGACAACTAATCTAATAATCGATAATCTGCAAAAGTTGAAACATTGTTATTCTCAGCTGTTTTGTGCTGATGTTTCCCCTATTTAGCCACAGAAATGTGATACTTATTCATAATTTGGAAAATTATGAAAGCTTAACTGGACATTATTGATCAAAAGAAGACATGAATATGTAGAAAACCATGAAAATATCATGGTATAAATGACATGTAATGAGTTTGCGTCCGATGAAGTAATTTAATCTTTGTACATTTTATGGTTAAGAAGAACCAAATTTGACAAGAGAATACATTCAAGTAAACAATTTCTGGTAATTGTTTGGTGGTCTTTATACTATTAATCTTTTATCAATCGTTTATGTAAATTCTGTTCAATTACCTAACCAGATAGGTAAAATTGACACTGTTGCCGAACTTAAGTCCATCAGCACAAAACAACATGAAGAAAGTAGCCTAATAGTTACATCCCCGATACGCGGAAGCTAGGGGATATAATGGTTTTGCGTGCACCACCGCCACATCCGTTTTTGTTTGGTCCATAACTTCTGACCGGGTGGATGGATGCCGGGTGGATGGATGCCCCAATTCTTTTTGCTTTGTTTTCAGAGCTATACCTTTAGCAGTCTAGACAACTGCATAAGTTGGATTTTTTTTTATTTAGATAATTTACATTTTTGAATATCCTCTGAGCAAAATGATCTCATTCTGTTTCAAAATTGATTAATTGTGCAGCCATTGCTACAACTAATGATTTTCACTATCGATTTAACTTGATTTAAATGTGTTTTTCCTTTTTCTGGGATTTGACCGTACAATCCATGTTTATTCATAACAGATTCCAATATCTATAGAAGTTAATTGCATGGGTCTGTGCCATTTTCGTACACACACATATGCAGTTTACTCACGCAACATATGTGACGCTGAAGTGTTGACTAACAGGAATGATGCTGTATACTGCCTTTATATCCCGTCTGTTAATAATTTTGGTCATTTGTTATATACGGCCCCCTTGTGCAAATTCTGCCGCATGTGAGTTTACCCACAGGTGCAAATGACTAGACATCTGAAGTGATGTAAGAGTGTGTGTGTGTGTGTGTGTGTGTGTATTTATGAGTGCTCAGGCCCTATTATTATTATTGGAGGAGATGTTATGACATACATTGCACATGACCGTCTGGAATGCTGCTTTCCAGATGTGCTTTTTAGTAAGGGTAAGGAGACAGAGAGAGAGAGAGACTGAGAGATAGAGTCAGAGAGCAATAGACAAGTTTACACGCTAAATACAGAGGGCTGGCATTTTGTCCCGCCGGCTGTGACGCACTTCCTGTGTCTGTATAGCTGCCTGTGTAAAGTCATCGTAGTGGACGGAAGTGGCAGAATTTGTCACACAAATTTATTAGTCAAATTCCAACTTTTGACTAACAAATGTAGTCAAAATCCGATTTTAATTTTCTCACCTGTGGTCACATGTTCTTCTAGACCAATGGGATGGCTGCTTCCACTGGTAAGTCCAACATGAATGAGTAAATGGAACGGGTTGCGCAGATTATTGAGTCGTGCGTTTGTGGGGCATAGATCCACACAAAAGCATTCGGTTGTGGAATAGCAGACCGCAAGGTGCCACCGTCATTTTAAAATGATGCGGTAGGTGTGTGCTCCCGCCGAAAAGACCTGTTGAAAAATAGACGAAGACACAGCAAAATAAATGGCATTGGAAGTTACGTTCAGCCTAGAATTTTAACCTGAACTACCCGCCGAACTCGTCTATTGGGGGAGCGTGCAGGGGCTCCCCTGCCCCCCAATTGTTGTATGATTTCATAGTGTAGGACATTAATGTGAATACTTAAAAAAAAGAAAAGTGTTTGGTGTGTGTGTGTGAGCCTGAGCGCATGTTTTGTATTCTGTCTCTAACCTGTTGCCGGGTGCAAAGAATTAGCGACCTTGAGTTTGGAAACAGAAAAATGTTTTTCTGCAGCCAAAATGGACGGTTTGTAATGAAACCATTTATCAGACTTGCACCGCTGTCTCCATGTAAGGAGCTAGAGGCTGTGGGTTCGGGCCTTTCACACCGATTGTGTGGGAGTCGTGGGCTTCTTCTTTACATTTCTATGCCATATGTTCTTCCTACTAAAACAACACAACTATATAATAGTAATAAATATTTTGTACGGTCTAAAATTAAAACGTTTTCGATTTTAAGATTTCGATTTTTCTGAATAAAAAAAATAAGAATTACATTTTCTTTTCTTTTTTTTTTAACTAGCATGAATGGGGTCGCGTTAGGTGCGGTGTCCACTCGGGGAACGCGGACCCCAACATTTTCTTTTTTAAAAGTTACTTTTCTCAGTGTTTGTATTAATGAGTGGACGGGCAGGCTTGCAGTACATGAATGACGAGGCGCAATCTCACGGCGCTGCATGTGCTGTGATCTAAGCCACAGCAACAAGACTATGTTTAGGGCTGGCTTGAAGCAGCGTACTTACCCGCTGTACTTGCCACTCCCACCTGTCATCTTAATGCCGCAGTCCATCACTGTCCAAAAATCGCATTCTGCAATTTAATATTTGCTGGGCGCAGTACACCGCAGTGCTGCTTTTTAATGGCAAATAAAAACTCATCGGCTGTGTCCCTAAAGAGATGCAGCCGTTTAATTGTTGAAAAAAGAACCAGCTTTGAAGCAAACATTCAATTGACAACAGAAGACGTATTAAAGGGAGATTAAAACATCCTACTCCACTCTGCCTCAACATATGTGGTCCAGATCAAACGTGGCTGGTCTGTTTTTCAGCTTGACCACAGCAAATGTCCTTCCTTTCTGTGCAATGTTTGGTTGTTTTATGTTTGGAAGAATTGCCAAACTTGGTTCAAACGTAATTTCTGGTTGCATGTGTGTGACCGGCTGTGGATTATTAATAGTGTCATGTGACATGATATAGGCTGTATGTTTACATGCATTTCTCTATGTTTACCAATGTATGGTGGATTGTCCTAATGTGGGCCACTGCCTAATATGGCCCACCTGAGCTACAGTGGCTCTGGCTCCTCTCTAAACGAATTAATGTCAGTGGAACTGTGGTAAGAAAAACATAGTTTCTAATATAAGTTCAACTGTTCAACACTACATTTCACTGTCACGCGTTAGGCAACAGACTGTCCCACATTAGGAAGTTGCAAAAAATTACCCACATTATGGAAATCCACCATATGTAAAAACATACATTTAATGTAATTATATTCTATCTATAAGTTCATAACTTAGGGCAACATTCATATTTTCAGATCGCAATGCTGTGAATGCCGATAGCATTTCCAATGTTATTGGAAACGCAAATTGCTCCTGTTATCGGCTGTAATCATGTATGAAGTGGACTGTTTTTTATGTACAGCTGAGTTGACCACTAGGTGGTTGAGAGGTAGCCTGCTGCTGTCTAACCCCATGCCACATTACTATGGCCCCATACTGGTCACTTTGTCGCTGTTTTGTTTGACATTGATCAGTTCTACCAGTCCATTATAATTTTTAAGATGTTATTCATTTACTTGTTAAGTGTCATATGGTAGTGATGGACTGGCAACTTGCAAAACTCCCAGTCTCAAGTCTCCTAGATGGTGACTCAGTCAGTAACATTAAAACTGACATTGTTGTCATACAAATTTTGAAGACCTAATGCTGATGTAATTATAACGTTGTGATATTGAATGTAATCAATTTACAGTTTCTTGAGTAACTGTTGGGAATAAATCCCCAGGAATGTGTTGCTATACATGCTGCATATCTGATGTTCTCAGAACTGCCATTGATGCGGTCACTCATTCCTGTGGAGCCATTGAATGCCTCTGTCGGTCGTTTTTTTGTGTGTGTGTCTGTCTGTTAGAGAATGTGTGCATGTGGTTTTGTGTGCATGTTTGAGTACACGTAATATGAGTACTATACTTGTGTGTCTGTTTGTGTGTGTGTGTGTGTGTGTCTGTGAGTGTGTCTATAGTCGTCTATGTCTGTGGTTGCAGTGTGCGGAATGTGAAAACTTGGGGGAGGGTGGCTTTCACCTGGGCAAGCCAGGGCTCATCAAGGCCATCCACCTCCGGTCCGCAGCCTCTACCCAGCCTTCACCTCTATCTAAGCTAACACCTGACCAGCCTCTACCCAGCCTCTACCTCTATCTAAGCTAACACCTGACCAGCCTCTACCCAGCTTCACCTCTATCTAAGCTAACACCTGACCAGCCTCTACCCTAAGCTAACCCTGACCAGCCTCTACCCAGCCTCACCTCTATCTAAGCTAACCCCTGACCAGCCTCTACCCAGCCTCTACCTCTATCTAAGCTAACACCTGTCCAGCCTCTACCTCTATCTAAGCTAACACCTGTCCAGCCTCTACCTCTAACACCCGACCAGCCTCTACCCAGCCTCACCTCTATCTAAGCTAACACCTGTCCAGCCTCTACCCACCCGTATTCTTGGCTAGTCCTGATGCTATTGATAATTTCCTGCGCCGCGGAAGCAGGTTATGTTTTTGGTCGCGTTGATTTGTCTGTCACTGAAAAAGTTGTGCATGGATCTGGATGGAATTTTGTAGAGTTGTTGGAAATGACCAATGGAAAAGATTCAATTTTGGTGCATTTCTGTAGCCTTAAAGTAACATAATCATACTTAATCACCAACTTAGATCGCTGGACGCTTACCGCGATCACGTTACCAGACTTCCGGGTCGCAAGGCCGCTGGGAAATGTAGTTGACATGTTCTCCGGTGGCGTCAACCACAATCGTGCTACTCTACGAGCACTTGCATTGATAATGGGTTGCCACACATACTGCTAGCACTAAAAGTACTATTTTTTTTGTAACACTACAGCGCAGGTTTGCAATCTCTGAGTGCTTATAGTTATCAGTGTTATCTATCCAGATGACTTAATCATTATACTGACATGTTTTAAATAATATCGTCTAGCCCAAACATTATTCTTGGCGTACCAGCACTATAAGTTCTGAAGTGTCCATCCCGACGGCCCTCGTCCAGATGCACTTCATCATTAAGGACACTTGTGCGCCGTGTGTGCGGTCTGTGTCGGTTTTTGGTTGTTCATA
>OMKY01208590.1:0-16475 GCA_900302395.1 Bregmaceros cantori
CGAGTCACATGACTTGGACTCGAGTCCGACTCGAGTCGCAAAAATGACTACTTGCTGCTTGACGAGTCCCACCTGTCCAAAGACTTGGACTTGAATTGGACTTGAACGTCAATGACTTGACGTGACTTGCACCATTTTACTGGAAAGACTTGAGAAAATCCAGCAACTTTTAAGGTTCATGCTCGCAAGCAAATTGCTAACAATTGAATTAATTACTCATTACAATTAATCTATATGCTAATATTTTAATGTTTTTTTCATATTCATGTATTTTTATCATAATCATGAAAGTATTAATTACATTTTGGATTTTACAAAATTATGTAATATCACATTTCTGAAGATCAACAGATGGTGGTGTCAGCAAAATGCTGACAATAACAAGGGATAGATGCATATGCGTCCCGACCCCTAATTAAATTCCTCGGCTATTATCGATTATTGCATTAGTTATTGATTAATAATCGCCATTGATTAGTCGACGAATCGTTGCAAGCCCAATTGGCGGCAAAATGTGATGCCGTGGTGGCAAGTTAAGTTGTGTCCTAATTCCTAGACAGAAAAAACCCTTGCCACCTAAAAATAATTAATATTTTTATAATAATAAAACAATAAAACCTAAGGGTGAAAATGCCAAGGGCTCGGGCGAAGACGTCGTTTGGGACGCGGCCTAAACAACCTCCACTTTGTACTCCAACAAGGAACGGTACGTATGCAACTTATGTTATTTACACGCCATGACTTGAAAAGACTCGAAACTTTTAATTGACTTGACTTGACTTGCTTGAGTTTTACTCTACTTGGACTTGACTTGAATCGAACGTGACCTGCAGTGACTTGGACTTGAATTAGACTTGAAGTGCTAGGACTCGACGCTTGAATTTACTTGCAAACTAGTGACTTGGTCACACCTCTGCTTATTGGCTACAGAAATGCACCAAAATTGAATTTATTCTTCCGTGTGTCATTTCCAACAAGTGTACAAAAGTTAATTCAGATCCATGCATAACTTTTTCAGTTATCTTAGGTACAGACCAACCAACGCTACCAAAAACATAACCTGTTGCAGGTAATAACCTTTCTGCCATGTCTTTCTTGGACATTAGATCTAGAACTGGTGTTTCTGCCAAGCCGATCTTTGACGGTCTGATTGAGGTGTAGCCAGCATACACACCACCGTCTCCACATTAATGTTAGTCCCTTTTATATGTTCTTAGAACGCTTCCTTGTTCACACCCACATTCCCCAACCACCTCAACACCATTGTCTTGTCTTCTACTCACCGGCCTGCCGGAAATGCTGTGCCAATTGAAACCAGCTGGTTTGGCGACGGAATGTGGTTTGAGCTATTATTATTATTATTATTATTATCATTATTAGCAGCGCTCAAAGCATCTCTGACACTCCGAAAATGTGACAGTAGCCGTTCATTTACTGTGCACCGTCGGCACCAATGTTTTGGTGGATTATGCTTTTATAGAGCTGACATTTTCAGAATGTAATCTGACGAGATCTGACAATGAGTGGGATTCAATTTTGAAACGTACAAACTGCTTTAGATTGCTGTCCAAACTTTGCAAAGGAAAAACGAATGCACTTACAGGCTTGCAACCTTGTGGATTGATTGCAATCGTTTGCAACTTACACAAGGACCAAGTTATTTCATTCTGGGGCCGATAGACACCCTCAGAGGTTGAGAATGCCAGTTTAAGTCTCAACGGTCTGTAACACTGATGAACTAGAATCACTCAGAGAGTGCAAACCCGTGCCAAGCACATGGCGTCACTGATGCTAAAACATCGAGACACTATTAGGTCACTTGTAGGCTACAGAAATGCACCGTAATGTAATCATTGGTCACCAGGAGTACGCGAGCATAAATATTTTCGTGATCTGCCGGAGGTGGGGCGCTAACCAGCGTCTCCAGCCTGGCAGACTGTAGGGCTAACCGCTACACTATCTGAGCTGTAATAGTACCACCACGCAGTAGAGTGGAGGCAACTGCTGCGTGTTGCTGGAGGTGATTTCAGTTTGTCAGCTCATAACGGTTGTCAAACTATTATGTTACTTATATGCTACAGAAATGCACCAAAATGTAATCAATTATTTCATTGGTCATTTCCAACAATTCTCCAAAATTTCATCCAGATCCGTGCATAACTTTTTCAGTTATCCTGCTGACAAAGCAACACGACCAAAAACAACCTGCTTGGTGCAGGTAAAAACAGGTAAGGTGTAGGCATGGGGCCAATGTAGCTGGAATGCTCACGGTCGACATACCATCGGGTCCCTCCCTGATGGTGATCTCTCCACAAATAGCTCGTTTTTGGCAATGGGAAGCAGAATCAAGTTTATTGTCACTGTCAATCATAAAATGCTTGGACTTGGGATATTCTTCCGCTAACAGTGACCATAGGAGACACTGGCTGTGTCCGAAATTGCTCCCTAGGCCCCATATAGTGCACTATATGGGGCACACACAATTTGTAGGGGTGTCCGAATTCTACCCTATATAGTGCAGTGTACCTTATATAGTGCAGTGGAAGTATCCCACAATGCACTGCAAAAAGTAGTGAAATGGCGCGGTGGGGTAAATAGCGACTGACTGCGGCAACCAGTTATAAATGGAATTTTATAACTATACTATTCTGACAAAGCTGAACGTACTGGTGTTTGGTGTTTGGACTCAAGCACAATCCGTTCCATTGACAGAAACCAACACCTAAACACTTCCTTTCACATTAGGGTTTTTCCAAAGATACTTGAGAACTGATGCAATTCAATGGTCTGTTCTGCTCCAGAGGGGCCTCTTTCAGGGGCCGGGGCCGCTTCGAGGGTCTCTCCACATTCCTTCAAGCTGAGGACTTGTTTTCACTTTGAAAGGAGACAAGAAATATGTAACATGGCAGTTAGACCAGTGAATACGTTATAAGGTAAATAAATAAGTAGAGAATGACTTTAGTGTTGCACAAGAGGAAATGACATTACATACACAGAACAGAACTAGAAGCACTGAGAGATTGCACTGAACTACATTTCCCAGCGGCCCCAAGCGACCGGTAAGTCTGGCCGCTTGGGGCCGCTGGGAAATGTAGACGCGGAAAGCGTCCAGCGATCTATCGGTAAGTTGGTGATTAAGTTTGATTATGTTACTTATCGGCTACAGAAATGCACCAAAATTTGACTGACAAACCAACAAACCAATGCTACCAAAAACATAACCTGATTTGCGGCGCAGGTAATAATATAACACAACACAGCAATACTACTAGTACTCACAAAGCGCAAGGTCATCAAGTTAATGGATCCCGCATAAAAGTGACGTATTCTAAAAAAGTTCTGAATCCAAATTGTGATCCGGATCCAAATTGTGATCCGGATCCAAATTGTGATCCGATCAGCTCTAAAACGTTCTGTCCATAACCTCTTGAGTAATTTTGAAAGTCCTGTGACGCGTAATACTTCACTGCTGTATCGTAGATTTTAAAAATACTCTTGTTTTATGTTTGAAGTGCACTCCTTTTGAGAAAGAAATAAAACCGGTATTAACCGGTTACCATTATTTTTAAATGAGTGTTCCTGTTCCGGAACATTAAAAAAAAAAAAGTTTCCGGTTTCGTTTCTGTTCCGTGAAACGGTTGAAACCCCTGATTGTAACATTTTGCCAGCGGCGTGTCCACGGATCGGCTGCAGGTTCAGAGAAGGAGGTGCGGTCCACCAAAAACATAACCTGCTTCGTGGCTCCGCACCAGCGCAGGGAATAACCTTTCTGCCCTGTCTTTCTTGGACATTAGATCACAGCCGCCCCTGTGCCCGAAGACTAATCGGCATTCCTTCTGGCTGAGCTCTTGTTGTTTTGACATTAAAGGGAGGACGAGGAGGCTGGACACCGGTGACCCTGACCGTGGGGGGAATGAGACGGATCGCTGCGCTAATGTAACCAGGTTCACCTGAACTCCGCGCCCCGCGCCTCCCCCAGACGAGCGTGGCGAGCTGTTCAGAGCTCTGGGGCGAAGCTGAAACCTGCCCGACTGGCGGGAGAAACCCGATTGTTTGTCAACACGACTCCTCTCACGTCGTTCAGAAAACAACTCGCCTTTCATTGTTCACCCGGAGCGGCGGCGCAGCTCAGCGCCACAGGAAACGTGGGATCGGGTTCTGTCCGGACTCCATTCAGAAGGCAGATCGTCTACTGTATGGAAGTGGCTGTTGGTATCACAGTACCTGAGGGTCTGCTATTAAAGACCCAGAACTTTCCCGCACTAAACGACCCATATGGCGAAAGAGACCAGAAAATGAAACAGTGTTGTATAGTTTCAGTCGCAGGCAATATTCAGAGGTTAGCTAGAGCAAATCCCATGCTGACCCATTTGTAGTAGATGATCAGATACATTCCTGTAACTGCTCACTGCTGTTACTTTGCTACCATTTGAATCAATGACATACATTTCAGGGCCATTTCATAAATGTTCACCAGTGAACAAAGAATTTAGCTTGAATTTGATACAATAATTATTTGCGCCAGGGCGGAGCAGGTTATGTTTTCACCCACGTTGATTTGTCCCCAAGATAACTGAAAAAGTTAAGCACGGATCTGGATGACATTTTCCAGAGTTGTTGGAAATGACGAAAGAAAGAAGTGATTACATTTTGGTGCATTTCTGTAGCCTATAAGTAACACTGACCTGCATGAAAGTGCTATATAAATAAACTTTGATTTGATATTAACGGGTGAACATGTGGCTGTGTTCTCCCGCAGCTGCGCCCGAGGTGCATCTAGTCTCCCAAACGGCCGATGCTATTTTTGACCGCCGGTTCCATTTCCGAACGTTTCCGATCGTGTTCGGGATGTTTCAGAATTAAAACATGGCGGACGCGCCGCCGACAGCAACTTAAGGTTGTCTGCTCCCAAGCTTGTTCTCTCGATGCAATCGAGATTATTAGATATGCAGTAAACACGGTACTACTGCAGACTGCAGTCCTCCTAAACAAACATAGAGATAAGATCCCCCGGAGTGAATCCAGTGATAGATATTGTAGAGTCCCTTGATAATGGTCACAGAGTTACATCACCATCGGTCGTACTGTAAGCTGAGGCTCTCTCTCACAAGCGTGCCAGTCTCCGACAGGCTATGCACGGCATACAGTGGATTGTTCTTTAAATGCACCAGTTTGGTGTCAGTTATCATCTTCTATTTTTATTATGCTTTTTAAATTCTCAATTAGTTTCTGAATGTTAATCCACAACTCTGCATCTACTTGTTACAAAATATATATTTCACACGCTGACTTCAATCACGCACTGGAACATTTTTTTCTCAAACCCAATTCATCCATGGACATGCTTTACTTGTTCTCAACCACTGAGTACATTGTGAAACACATTGTTTAATATGTTGAACTGCTGCAGGCTGGTGAGAGCCCACTGAGGAACTGGAGGCTGGAACAGCCTGTCCATCCTGTCATCATAGTTTCAGTTCACCGCACTTTGGCCACCGCACAAGTCTGTCCTAACACGTCTGCTCCATAGACTGTAGATATGGTGGCTCCCACTGGAGGCGCCTGGAGCTTTGGTTCATTACTTTGTGCAACAAGTTGTGAAAAGGTTTGCGTTTCGCTCTAGAATTCCAGCGTATGCTGTGGTTTTGGGAAATTTGAAGGGCTTTTGTGGCAGCCCACGTTTCGATTCAAATAATTCAACTGGTCAGCCCGTATACGGGCCACATCTGCCTGATTTGCGTGGATCGTTCGTTGGTTATTCGCTTGCCAGGCCGGTACGTTGAGTGTTTCTTTTCTTCCAGGAACAGCTGGTTCTTTACACACCCGTCATACCTGCATACCTTCCGAGCAGCATATTTTCCGAGTACTTCTAACCATGGGGGCAAGCGGGTGGCACTTACCATTAACAGCCAGTAGGGGGCACCATGCGACAGAAGTTGACTTTTTTAAATTTATTTTAAACATTGTTAGAACAGATATTATTAACTATTTACATAACATTAATGATTAAAACTATACATAGTAAAACAGCAAGTTACAATAATGATTCTGCACAATAGAACCCCCCGCCCTCCCTCCCCATAACTGATCATTTGAGCTGGACCGGTCCATTTGATCGGGGGCAGACTGTCCACCAGTAACCTGTTCTATGGTGGGATGAAAAATGGACGGAAGACAATAATTGAGTGGTTGCGCACTAGAGTACACTACGCTTGAGGTGTAGTGCCCAAGGGTACCCCATTACCTTAATACGGCCCTGCATCTAGCTTCACTTAATGACTTCAACTTCATTCAGCATGAATGAAAGAATGAATACGTCCCCGTCCCACAGCATCTAACGTGAAGATGGAGGATTGTTGGTGCTGAGGGGTGAGGTGATGTTATCTCTGACCTTGAGCGGCTCCAACTCGCCAGTTTCACCACTGCGGGTGGGGGGGACGTCCTCCATTATTAAACCGTGTTTTCCACCGGATCGTCCCGTGTGACTGTCACCCTCGCCCCCGCCTGCAGGGAACGCGGACCAACTGTCCGTCTCACGCCTATCAGCTATCTCCGCCGTGCAACCCGATCCCTCGCTCCGCGCTGACGCAAGCTCCAGTTTCCTCCGGTTGGCAGCGCTGAGGTTTCTTTTTTCTATTTCTCTCACACATCTCATTGGATGATTAGAGATCTTTCATGTTGTTTACCTCTGCCATTGGGAGGATGTACAGATTATTATGAGTAGCCCTGCCTGATATAAGGACATGTTACTCATAGACTCGTTGTCGAAGCCACTTTATAACTTATGTTTTTATTTTGTTTGTTTCCTGTAGGCCTTGTTTTTGCTTTTTTTGTTGCTGTGAACCCATAGAGGGTACCAGGGCCACCATAACACTTTCTGAGGCCCGGAGCTAATTAGCAAGATGAGGCCCCTTTCATATTATTACAGCACATGGCAGTAAGCCGTGTCACTGCCGCCGCATCCGTGTGCCGCACCATCTAGTGCAGCTTAACTTACCTCAGCAAAATATTACTTAAGTAAAAGTGAAAAGTAGTCATCCAAATAGTTACTCGAGTAAAAGTAAAAAGGTAATCCACAAAAAAGTTACTTAAGTAGCGAAAGTACTGAGTAACTTTCTGTAAAAAAATGAAATAAATTAGGACAAATTCTCTTTTCAAAATGTAATTTTGGAGAGCGCCAAAGAGAGAGAGAGAGAGAGAGACTGGAGAGAGAGAGAGTGTGAAAGACTGTGAGAGACAGACAGCGCCCGAAAGGGAGAGAGAGAAATGGTGCCAACATATGTGCCAACAGTTCCCAACCGGTGTCACTAAAGGCCAAGTTACTGTAACGAGTAGCGAATTGCTGACGTCTGAGTATTTTTTTTTCACCTCAAATTTACTTGAGTAAAAGTAGAAAGTAACTTGTGAAAAATGGACTCCCAAAGTAAATAAGTACACAGAAAAAATGTAACTAGAGTAAATGTAATGCATTACTGCCCATCTCTGCCATTGACTTCCTGTAGATGATGTCATAGACCCGGTATGTGTGTCTCCCGGCCTAGTGCCTGGTGCTGTTTCTGCATCATCTGGTAAACGGTCTCATGTTCTTCCAGCCGTCTGACAGAACGGCCCGAGTCCAACTCAGCAGAATGTGATGCGTGGGCTCCGCAGCATCTTCAGCATCTCCTGCTTCCTCTGCAGAGCGTGGGCATCACCACGGCCGTGTGGGCAACATGTGTAAGCTATAGGCAATGAGTCATTAAATGATTAATGACGAGCCTGGCGGGCCAGAACCAGCACATCGTCCACGCACCGCACATCGCTAGACGCTTGCATTGGGTCTGGGAAAACCAGTGCCGTAAAACTAAAAAAACGAAACAAAAAAAAATAATGTGTCAATCAAATCGTGTTATCTAGTCACAGCGCAGTAGGTGGGACAAGCAGCCTGATTTTCCCAGAGCCAATGCAAGCGATGTGCGATGTGTGGACGATGCGTTGGTTCTGGCTCGCCAGGCTAATAAATGACCACCTTTGCATGATTCTATCTCTATCCCTTCCTCCCTCTCCCTCTATCTCTCCCTTCCTCCATCTCTCTCTCGCTCTCTCTGTTTTCTTTCTTTCCCTACATAATTGGGTGCAAATTTCTTTCTCGACATAATTGGGTGCAAATTTACGGGTTTGAAGAGCCGGCCGAACACGTTGGAGCAGAGTGAAAAAATAAGTTTAAAAAAGGTCCAAAGATCAACTAAATCACCACCTTAATGACCTATGGATTCTGACCCAACTACAGACAAAGACGTACTAATTGTTCACAATTAGCACGGCTAATGTGTTAGCGTTTCGGCGCTCGGAAAACAGGTTTGTTGACCTGGAAGTCTGTTGGTGGAAGGTTTCTTGAAGCAGGCGGTAAAAAAAAAAAGTCATCATATCAGCAATATCAGCAATGTTTATTGTTGCTGTCAGGTGTTGCTGCTGCTACACTAGCCACTAATTCACTAGTCCAAAACCCAAGCCCAACAAGGACTCAGTTCCATGAGAGTTATTTGAATGGGGGTGGAAGCTTATTTTTACACTAAAAATGTGTGAGTATTTCATTTTCAAGATGTTTAGATAATTGTAAATCCATTCTCCTCCCCTTTTCCGCGTCCACCGTTACTGCGTCTGATACCTGCACATGACTACATCGAATGACATCGGCGTGGCCGCCGCAACTGGTCGCTAGACGCAAATTATTGCGTCCAGCATCAATGTCCGCGTCTCGTCCTGTCCACTTAAATGTTATTTTTCCAATTCTGGTGGAAACACACCGTTACTGATGCGATACCTACGGTGCTTGTCCGCTCCACATTTGCTACATCTTTTATCCAAACGTGTTAACTCGTTAATGCCTGGAGTCCTATCAGTCACGTTATACAATCTATGACTACGAACTGTTGATAAAAATGACCATGGAACCGGAGGCCAAGGAAAACGGCGTGACGTGGATATTTCTGTTGCTATTCAGAAGTGAAGTCTTATCAAAAGGTGGCAGCTCCCTCGTGGCATTGTGCTCAGACACGAGCGGTCGCTTTCAGGGCCGAGATAAAATTCCTAAGTCGGGCGTCTGGCACGGCCAAAAGTGTTGATAGCGTATCGGTCACCGAGACGTATTGGCCTGGTGTCCATGGTGGGCGCCCCAAGCCATAAGGCATTAGACACTAGACAGGGCCTGGGCTGTACTTGGAAACCCCCTTCGTCATAATACAATACACAACTCTCTCTCTCTCTCCCCTTCTTTAGAGTTTTAGAAGGGATGCACCAATCACGTTTTTTTGCTCCCGATCCTTTGATTTTAAGGATTGGCCGATCCCTGTCTCTGATACAGAGTCCCGATACTGATCAATTCTCATATTTACAAATGCATTTCCTGCGAAGCACCTTTAGTGGCCCTGTACAGTTCAGAACAGGAAAGGCATAGCATGTTTCAAAATAATTACGTGTGCCAAGCAGGTTATGTTTTCGGTAGCGTTGGTTTGTCCCCAGGATAACTGAAAAAGTTGTGCACAGATCTGGATGAAATTTCGCAGAGTTGTTGGAAATGGCCAATGGAAGAACTGATTTGATTTTGGTGATCGATGATAGATCGCTGGGCGCTTACCGCGGTCACGTGACCAGACTTCCGGGTCGCAACGGCCACTGGGAAATGAAGTTGGCATGTTCGCTAATTGTGATGCAATTGCGCTACGATAGGAGAACTTGCATTGATAATGGGTTGCCACACATACTGCTAGCGCTAAAAGTACAATTTTTTTGTACCACTACGGCGCAGGTTTGCAATCTCTGAGTGCTTCTAGTTGTGAATGTATTTGACGACGAATGTGTACTATGAAGTTATATGAAATAGCTTCAAAAGAAAATGAATAATGACCTGACTTGTAGTGTGTATAAAACAATTGGACATGGAGAGAAGGATGACACATTTAGAACTTGGCAGGATTTCACTGGAATGTTCCGGGCATTTCCTTCAATTGTGCCTGCGGCTTCTCAGATTAGCTTCAATTGTAATGCACCTATTATTAGACACACACCCCCCAAACATTATTTCCACGAAAACTCTGGAAGACACTGCTATAGCTGCACTGACATGTACATACATACATTTAGTAAGTACTAATGTCTTTTCTGGCAGGCCATGATAGTTAAGAAGCTTGCTGCCCTCCCCTTCATTCATTTCTAATTGATCCAGGTGTATCCCTTCAGCTGATTAACTCTCTCCCCTAGCGATTGGCCGGACAGCTTCGGCACGCCCTATAAATTCTACCCGCACCTAAACTGTACTGCTTTGTTTTGCTACCCACCACCTTCCCCTGCTCCACCACCAAGATGGAAACAGTGTCCCGTATGATGTGACATGTTCTCTTGTCTCGTCGCTTGGCTCTGTTCATGGGGGGTTAGCTATCTCCCCCTGCGTGTTGGGGTGAGAATCCCCTAAACTACTGCTACCTTCTCATCCTGCGTGCTGGGGTGAAAATTCTCTATACTACTGCGGCTCCCCGAATTAGTGCTTTTCCATGGTACTCATGGAAATAGGGGGTACCAAACTTGTTACTTTTTATAGACTATATGAATATACTCTGTTTTGTTGACCCAACACAGACAACAACAACACAGATTTGCAAGAACTATTAACATTGCCTCTAATGTAAACACCACTGCATCCATGTGATATTTTGAACAATATGTAATTTTTACACGAAAACGGCAAGATAAGAAATTATCACTTCATTACATCAGCTGCAATATTTTTGTACTTTTCACGCCTATAGTATCACTTTCAAAAATATCTATTATATATTTATATTTAAGTAATATTTATTATTTATATCATAAATATTACTTTTTACATTGAATTGAGTAGATATTTGGATTGGTACTTTGTAATCTTACTGAAGTTGTTGTTCTACAAATGTATTTTAGTTTTACCTAAGTAAGTAATCTGGGTACCTCTTGCCATGTCGGATGATTACCAGTACCGTGACAGTGTGGTTAGCCCTGCTCTAAAACATCAAACGCTTTCTAAGCAATCATTTACAGTACATTTACAGTACAGCACAGTTCTCTTATCGGCAGCGCCCACCGAGCCACCCACGCAACATGTGAGGCGATAGCTGCCGCCTCCTTGCAGGAGCTTGTCAAATATTTCTGCTGTGTGGGACCGCCGTGGCTGTGGGGACGGTGACCTTTGTGCAAGAAGGCGTTGTTGTCAAACGACCAATGTCTGCACGCTGGGCGGAGTCTGTCCCGCTGGGCGGAGTCTTGTCCCGCTGCAGGATCCCATGGCGCTGCACGGGCTCTTTGAATAGATGCAAACAACCTGGCCCGTGTGCTGCACACGGCTGCAACTTATACAACTGCATTCTGAAATGTTACATTTGCAATTTACATTCAGAAATTTGTATTGCACACTCATTTATATTTTATATGATATATTTTTAATAAGGAGAGGGTGAGGAACGGTACCAAAAACATAGTAGAAGACCCCTCCCACCCAGCGCACCACCTTTTCTCCCTCCACCCCTTTAGGAGGCGCCATCGCGCCCGTACACTAAGACTGAAAAACAGTTTCTTCCCTCAAGCAGTGATGCTACTGAACACAGCGGGTAGCCCTGCCTGATATGCTGACATGTCACGTATACAGACTCTATGCCGGAGCCACTTTATAACTTTTTTTCTTTTTTGAACTTGTTCACTATCTGTCAATCTTGAGAGAGTTGTTTCATGCCCAACTATGTGTATGTACTGCTGTCATGTGTTGCAATATGGTGAATTAAAATTAATCTTGAATTACCGGCAACTGTAAGGGATTATATTTAAAATGTAACATTCTCAACCCGGGTGCTGCTCCAATTATCATCATCGTCAAAGCATTTTGAAAATCTTGAATTGCAATGTTATTGTCATAATGCAATAAATACCAAACAACAGGCAATGATCTCATTGAGTATTTTCTAACTTCTCTAGCACGACAATAACAGTTTTTTTCATAGAACTTCTGTCAAAGAACAATCAAATGAAACTGGTTGCAGCCAAGTTAAACCGGCCCATCCCCTAACTCTTAAAATCTAACTCAGATTTAAATACCTTTCCTAGAATACAATCTATGAAATCATAAAGATAGGAATGGAGCACGCAGCAAGGTTCATGTCTATAAAAAAAAGGATTATGCATTTATTCTGACCTTTGATATATCAAGGGTGAGATCATTGTACAACTTTTAATGTCATTTCTTTAATGACGTGCAGTAGCAGAGTTAAACCTTTACAAAGCTCTGCAACACTGGGTTCTAAGACCCCGTCCAGACAACAACGTATTTTTCACAGCCGTTTGCGTGTATCCATATGTCCACATTAAAACAACGTTTTGGGCCCCCGAAGGTGCTTTAGACCGAAGGTTCACAACGGCAGTGCCGCAGGGTTCCGAACACCGGACACCGGTCTTCTGACCATTCCTCGGGGTGCACAAAGCCAAATGCCGAGGATTTTAACCCAGAGCGAACGCGCACTTTAAACCGAACCCCTAAACCCTATCCCCTAACCTTACGCTAACCCAGAGCGAGAGGTCAGAAACTTACCGGTGTGCTGCTGCTGCGGTGGTACCCCGCTGGGGGTTCAGAAGACTGGCAGGCGCTGCACGGTGGCTGTGGTTGAGCGTTCATCATCGTGAACCTTCTGTCTACAGCGCGGACCCCTGTTGGACAAGACAGTCTGTAACCACTGCTTCTGCTACGGATACTTTACTGGTGATTATTGGAACGTCAGCATAAATGCTTCCGAAATCAACAGGGTACACCAAACTTCTCAGGGAGAGTAAATTATTTAAAGGGTATTTCATTAAATTCTGAGAATATTACGGTGAAAGGGGGGACAGGCAGCTACTGTGTGATATTGAATCAGCAAAAGGCTAAGCTCAGCCCATTGTTTCAGATGTTGCTTGTTACAATCAAGAAAGTGCCACTGTTGCATAGATTTGAAGCCCTTTTAATGGGAAGTATGCTACTTTAAATAAAAGTGTCAAGTTGTACAAATGTGCTTGTGATGTGTGACATGTTCTGGACTAGACAATTAATGACGAAATCACAATTTGTTCTTCAAAACACCAGCAGGTCGAGGCCCAGTGTTTTGGTGACAAGGTTGACCCTTCAGCAAACTGTGTTTACCAGTGAAACACACCAGACGCACAATGTTCAAACCTTAGCCTTAACCTATAATTACCACAATGTTCAAACCTTACCCTATAATTACCACAATGTTCAAAAGTACCCTTACCAAAGACATCCTCACTCTAGGTACTCACCACAAATTACCAAAGACATCCTCACCTAGACCCAGAGAGAGATCAAGAAATTGAGACAAAGCCCAGTTCTGTCCCCGCGTCCGTCGGGGCTGTTGTGGTACCAGAGTAACTGCACGGGCCGACACATGTCTGAATCAATACCCAAAAGTGTCGGAGAGGGGCTTCTCAAGTCAGCCAACCTCACTGACCATCACCTTACCAAAACTAAAACATTCAGCCTAACTCCAAAAGTCAGTTTTTGAGTCCAAAACCATGATACTAAAATCAATGTGATTGCCTCATCGGGGGTTTCAGAACGGGATCTATGGACGTTTCGACCATAAAACCATACGCCCTACCCTGTTCTGTTAGGTCCCAGGGGGATGATAAGTCCTCCGTGCGCCAATCACTAAATTCCAATTAGTCCAGAGTTGTTACATGACTGAAGTGAGAGAAAGGGCTATTAATCTATCCTCTGTGTCAGGTAACACATTGTGACAGTTGCACACACATTTTCCAGAAGGGGAAAGAGATATCTTGAAATAGCCAGTCATATGAACGGGTGTCGACCGCATGATCCACTTCTCCATATGACTTCATCTCCATACCGAGCCACAAATAACAAAAAAAGGTCAAAGTAAAAAAAAAACATCGGTCTCTGTTTCTATTTGCTAACCCGCCAATGGCAGTGTAAGAAAGTGATGTAATGATCATCAGATAACTTAAAGTGTAGGTGCATTTAGTATTAAAAAAAACAGACTGAGGACAAACACGCACTATACCATACTGTTTGCATCCCCTATATTCTGTGATTTGGGGATAAAATTAAGTGTGTGTGTATACCAGTGGACATTGGACGTGCTTAATCTGGCAAGCCAGAACCACCACATTGTCCACGCACCGCACATCACTACATGCTTGCATTGGGTCTGCGAAAGTCAGGCTTGCCGTCGGAGCGGCTTCCAGCGGCCAATGAGCGCGGGAGTTCGTACGGGCTATGCGAGACGCGGGTAGAATTTGGTTGTCACGCCTCCACATCGCTTGTCCCATCGCTTGTTACATTTTCAGACCCTGATTTTCCCAGACCCAATGCAAGTGATGTGCGATGCATGGACGATGCGTTGGTTCTGGCTCGCCAGGCTAGACATTGCTAGGTTACTCCGACATGGGTTAGGATTGGATTAGGTTGGTCACATGGCTAAAGAAGTATATGGTCATAATAGCAAGATGTGTCCCCATCTCAATTCAATTCAATTCAGTTTTATTGATGCCCCACGAAGGGGCAATTCATTTTGCAACCAGACAGGGTCAACAAACATCACAGTTCACTCATTCATAGACAAACAAAAAAAGTCTGTCTATAAGTGCACCCCGGTAATTTTGGAGGCAGTTTTAATAGTTCTTCAAGGGCAGTTTCTGCCCTTGATTGGCAGGTTGCCAAACCAGCAGATGATGGAGAAGGTGATGGCAGATTCAGTAAAAGCAGCATAAAACCTCCTCATGATCGTCCGATCCACAAAAACATCCTCATGATCGTCCAATCCACATTAAAAACACATACTTTCTGAGGCAGTAGAGGCGCTGCTGGCCTTTTTTACACAGGCTCTCATGGTTTTAAATCAAATTTGAGGTTGTTGTCGATCATTGTCCCAAGGTATTTGTATGACGTTACAACCTCGACATTTTGGCCATTTATACAGCTCACCCATTTAGTGTCTGGGGACTTTTTAAAATCAAAATGCATCTCCTTGGTTTTGGTGACGTTGATTTGCACAAAGGATTCCCTGCACCATGTGATGAAGTCCTCTAGAACCCGGGACTTCATCACATGGTGCAGGGAATCCTTTTTTCGTACTCTGCCAAAAGAAAATGAAGGTGGTCTCTGTACTCACAAGACAACTCACCACAAGGAGAAAGTCGTAATACGAGAAGCAAGTTCACAACTAGATCCAAACTGCATCTCTATGGACTACATGCTGGAGAAGACTTTTGCTGGGCTTGTGTGGACCAAGTGCTGTGATGTAGGAAGGGACCTTTTCACATCTACATGTGAACCTGTGACCTTAAAGCCACCAAGAGACCAATAAACCAGGGTAGACTTTACCACTACAGGATACTTAGAAAGTGGATGCATTTGTCACACAAAATCCGCTTACCACAGCTCGCTCTGTGACAAATAACACATCATCCACCCCGCTTCACGAAGACACAGAAAAATGAAAAACTTGTCTATAACAACAATATAGTAATATTGACTCCTTCCGCACTGTATGAAATCTACCTGAATATATTCATACAAGCAATCGAGCAACCAATCACTTGCATATTAGCAGTTAATCTTTGCAGCGGCTTGCAAATTATGATAGCATTCCCACACACGGATTGTGCACACATATGTAAAACAGTAACCTTCACGGAATGTGAAAATTGCCTCCCAGACCACAAACCCAGACGTAAACAAAACCCAATCCCTATGAGAACGGTGGATGACCCAGAGTTTGGTGAAAGGGTTAACGGTGACATACACACCGTTTGACCTACTCCGAAGAGACCCGATGGACCCAAACACCGCACCTTTCTACAGAAGTGGGTCAGACATGTCTGGGCCTGCCCGGGGATGTTGACCCTTGCCGCATTACTCAGCCCCGAGAGACACCGCTGGTCATCGAACAATCCATATTCATACAGAGGATGACGGAGAGTAGGCCACGTCATGGGGTCAGTGCGGCTCATTCAGGTTCTCCCATTGTAAGGGGAAGAGGATCAATCTATATTGTGCATACTTGAGTCAATACTGTCCTGATTTGGGGCGACCAGGATTTCACCCTGGTTTGACCATAGAATTAAAGAAATATGTAACCAAAGCCCGTGAGTATACGCATACGACCATGGCAGGGAAAATTCCTGACCTACATTTTGTCTTTGATTATTTTTCAACAGGTGGGAGCACACACCAACCATGTTATTTTAAAAGGATGGTGGTAACTTGTGTTGTGCTATTCCACACCCAAATGTTAATAATGTGAATAATCTGCGCAATCCGTTCCATTTACTCATTCAAGTTGGAATTACATTGGTCCAGAAGCACACGTGACCACATCGGTGAGTAACAAGTTGTACCTTAACTGTATTTCATGAACACGCAAAGTGGGGTGGATGATATGTAATTTGTCACAGAGCTGCAG